>PISW01007460.1:45724-89027 GCA_004023785.1 Mungos mungo | reverse complement strand
GTTCCCGCAGGCCGGCCCCCCCTTCCCTGCCGGCAGCAGAGCCGGCTCCCACCACCCCCGACCCTTGCCCAGTGCCACCTCGGGAGCTCCTCTGCAGAGTGCGGCTCTCTCCCTGCCCTGGGCAAACCCAGGACACCCCTGTCCTCAGCGGCACCCCCGGGGCACAGGAGGGGGCGCTCTCCGCTGGTGGAGAGATGGAACATCAACACCGAACAGCCCGAGGCAGGTTCTCTTTTTAAGCAAGCTTCACCCTGGACCGGGGACGGAGGGATGTGTCCCACGGCAGAAGGTGGCTCCCGGTCTCCCCAAAGCTTGTGAGGTGTTGAGACTGACACTCGTAGAAGAAATGCCATCGGCAGTGCCCCTGCCACAGACGTGGGCGCCAGGGGCCCACGGGGGAGCGCAGGCAGCGGCCGGCGGTCAGGGCAGCCCAGGGAGCGCGCGGACTGCCCCCTCCCCCTGGGGAGTGCTCAGCACCCCCCGGCTCCCACCCACGACTCGCACCCACCCGAGTCTCCTGCTCCGACTTCCAGATCGCGGCCCTGGGGGGAGATGCCACGTTCCTTCCCTACACTCCTCCAGCTCTAAGTGACGCCGAGGAACCTTGCAGTTCACCGTGCGCCTGCTGAAAACCTGCTCCGCGGTGACTTATCCTCTGCTCGACTCTGAGCCACTGCCCATCCTCAAAGCTATGGAGATGCCGTCCTGCCGCCAGGAGGCAGCCGTGCGAGGGACGGGGCTCCGGCCGGCCTGCGGGAACTCACTCCACATTCACGCGTCAGCAGGGCTCTGCTTCCCTAAAACTGCTCCCACGGTGATTTATCCTGCGGCGTCGGGCAGCTCCGCCCGGGGGAGCTCGGGGAATGCCCAGACACACCGAGAACGTGAGACCCTCAAGCTGCCGGCTTTGTGAACCACGAACGTCGTTTCTCAAAGAGCCTCGGTCGTTATCTTCTTTTTAAATCCTGGCCAGCAAGTCTGCCCTCTACAGACTGGCCCCCGGGCCTTCTCAGCTCTGCCCTTCGAGAAAGCGCTCGCAAGCCGTCTCCAGCAGACACTTACCTGGAGGTGGGTGGGCCGGAGGCAATGGAGGGTGAGTGGTCTCAATTTTGGGGATTTTGGGCGGCGGTGGTTCTAAAAAGGAAAAGGAGATTGAAAGGCAACTCAAGCCTCTCCCTGCGAAGCAACAGCATAGAGCCCAAAGGGAGGCGGAGGAAAACGTGCTGCTCAGGAACTTCCTTGGGGCAGAACGGACACGAGCAAGCCTTTGGGAACAGAGGCCACACCGCCAGGGGCCGCTCCTCTCACGAGAACGGGACAGGACAGGTCAAACACCGCCCCGCACCCCAAGCAACCCAGCCCGCTGGTCCTCACGGGCCTTCCCACATCCACCTGCCCCCGTGCCCACTGTCCTGCACAGCCTTCCAAGGACACGACAGCGGCAGAGCAGCGTCTCGGGTGCCAGGGGGCTGGCGGTGCCCCCACTCGTCCACAGCACGTCCGGTCACCCCGCCCCGAGGGCTCACGGGAGAAACCGCCACCTCTGGATTCCTGTTCAGGCACACTTTAAGCTTATTCTCTCCTGTATGAATACCGACTCCCACTGGTGGCACGTCAGCAGCAGGACGCGGACTGACTTCAGGAGAGCTCTAGAGGCGGACAAGCCAGGAGCAAAGCAACAGGACAGTGGGGGCAGAGCACACAGCGTTCCCGTCCCCCTCCCAGGGCCAAGTAGCCACGACAGGTCACACCAGGCCCAGTATCTTGTGTTTTATGAGAGTAGGGAGGGTGCACACATGATCGGGAACGAACTCCTGTCTCTATGTCTGCCTGTGTGTTTTGCCCCTTCCTTCCAGAAGCTCCCTTGATGCTGGCTGTACCCGCTCTGATTTACTCCTACTCTGGTGCTGCTGAGCTTTTCCTGGTGTCCTGTCCCAAAAGGCCGAATTCAAGGTCCAGGGACGGGTCTGCGTGTGTCCTCTTCCTGGGAGCCCAAGTCCCCTCGCTCTAGGTGATGAGCGGCCAAGCTGAGCCTCTAGCCGCTCTCCCCACAAAAGCCGGGGACCTGACTCTTAAGCTCCAACCCCAGGCCCAGCTGCGGCTCACAGGACGCCTTCCTCCTCCCCCGCCTCTGTGACCACTGTGACACTCTCCCCTCGGACGCCCACCTGCCGCCCACCCCATGCCGACATGAAGCTGTCTAGGTCAGTGCTGCCCCCACACAGAAGAGCTGTACGTAGGATTTTAAGTTTTCTGGCAGCCACCTTCAAGAGAGATGAAATTCACGTTTAATTTAACATGATATACAAAAAGTTTGGTATTTCAACATGTAATCGACATAAACATTGGTAAGATTTTCTACATTCTGTTTTCTCAGTAACGCTTGGGAATCTGCTGTGTATCCGGCACCGAGGACACAGGATGACCGGGTGGCTGCACCTCCAGTGCTCGGGAGCCCCTGCAGCTGGTGGCGCAGAGCACCCGGCCCGGCCGGGGCCCCCTGCAGGCTGTCTGCACCCTCCCTCTCTGGGCCGGGCCCCCCGCAGGCTGTCTGCACCCTCCCTCTCTGGGCCGGGGCCGCCACTCGGCCTCAGAGCCTCTCACCCCGATGCCTGTGAGCTCCTCCCCGTCCCTACTCTCTGTGTCCTATTACTGCTGCCAGGAAACGTCTTCCAACACGAACCCAGACTTAGCCGCCCCTGCTCACAACTCTGCAGTGGCTCCCACTGCCTGCAAACGCTCACCTTCCCCCAGGGGGACGCTCTGCTGCAACCTCACGCCCCGTCCCAGGAGGAGCTTCTCTCCACTGCTCGCAATCCGGCATCCAGTCCGACTCCTTTCTGCCTGCCCCCCACCCGCTTCCACCTACAGGCCCAACCCGAGTGGGGCTCCGGGTGCTCGGACTCAAGTCCTCCAAGGTCCCCACTGGCTCGTTTCTGCCGCGTGCGGACATACAGGCCCAGCACAGCAGCTCAGCTGCACGCCCACAGCCCACACCTGGGTCTCAGGCTGACTTTTTGCCACCCAGCTGGAGCAGAAAAAAAATTCACCTGCACTGAACCCATCATTTCCCCCAAAGACTCAGAAAAATGTAGCTTTGCTGCAACTGGAAGGTCTCACAGTAGTTCAAGAAATCATTCAGTGAGTTCCTACCCTGGGACTTAGCAACAGAGAAACAGAAATGAGTAAACATGGTTTTATCTTCAGAGTTCATATATCGAGGACCACGACACAGGGACAAAATGCTTCTAAATTTCTGTTCTGGGATCTTCCAGATTTTTAGTTTAGTTTTAGAGAAAGAGCAGGCAGAGGGAAGGAGAGAGAATGGGAGAGAGAGGGACAGGGAGGAAAGGAGAGAGAGACAGAGAATCTCAAACAGGCTCCCCGTGCGGCTTGATCCCACAAACCTGGGATCATGACCTGAGCCGAAATCAAGATGAGTCACCTAGGCCCCCCAATCCTTCAGATTTTATTCGCACTTTACTGCGCCGCGTTTCCTGTGCTGTGATCGCACCTGCGTGTGTTACTGAGCACACTTCCACTGCTGCTGACGCTCTCTGCTTCCTTCGTCATAATACGACCTAAACACACACTCAGGGCCCGGGCAACGTGCTTCTGGCAGGCGGGGTAACGTTTCTCACTGGCTCTAAAGTTAAATTCTAAGGCCAATCAAAATCTTGTGGAAACAATGTTGCCAAAACATTTAAAGTTTTGATAAACGTATATAAAGCTAAAAAATCTCTCTTAGAACAGGAAGTTACCTGCAGCTTTGTTCTCTTCTTTGGGAGACACAACCTGTTATGAAAGAAAAGACGGAATCGTTAACCGAGACCCCAGGTGCAGAGAGAGAAACAGTCCCCGGAACCAGCGGAGTCCCACAACAAGACACGGCTCCGGCTGCAGGGCGTCCGGGCACCTGACCGTCTCTGCCCGCCCTCCCTTCCCCAGGTCCGACGGGAGGACCGCTGTGGATTTCAACAGCGGGTCCTGACGACAGTGAGTAAGTTTCAGGCCCTCTAACACTGCGGCCTGAATTCCACGAGCTGTGCCGGCCGACACGGGCTTACCCCACACGGTTTCCTCCACCGGCCGGCTGGCTGCCGTGGGGGTGGGGGGGACCGTCACAAACACCCTCGTCACTCACAGCACCAAACACGGGAAAGCCAGAGACTGGCCACTCGGGCGGTGGTGGCTGGAGGAGGAGGAGGATGGAGCCCACCCAGCTCCCGGGGCCCCCTGCTGTGACCACAGCAGCTCTGAGGCTCCGCACAGACGCGCAGTCGGCCAGCAAGGCCAGGTGTCCGTCCCCTGCTCGGTGTCCCGCACGAGCCCTCAGGTGAGGGACGGCACTCAGGTGAGGTGTCTCCCCCCACCCCCCAGAGAACCGGCCGCTCACCACAGCTCGCTTCGCGGGCCGGGGGGGACTGGGCTGCGGGGACGGCTTCTTGGGCTGCGGGGCCGGCTGCGGCGGGGGCTGCGGCGCGGGCGGCTGCGAGTCCTTCGGCGGCGGCTGGGGCGGGTCGGGGCCTGGTGGCGGCTGGGGCGGCGGCACCTGCGGCACTTGCGGCGTGGACTGGAGGGACGGCGGCTGCTGCAGCTGGTGGGGTGTGTGATGAGGCATCTGCTGCTTTCCTTGTGAGTACAGGTCCAGGATCTGGTGGCAGATGTCTGAATGATGGGCGACAATCACACTGATCACAAACGACACTTCAAGGAAGATGTGCCCAGGGAAAACCCAGCCCGTTTCCCCTTCTACTCGGAGTCTCCTACGGGGACCAGTGCGCGGGGACCGCACAGAGCGGCCGCTGTCAGAGAGTGGGGTCAAAGATGCTTCTGCAGAACGGCTTACGTTAACGTGTGCGGGAAAGTCCGTTCTTGGGACTCTGGGTTTACAGGGAAGAGTGGCCCGAACTTGGAACACTCTCGGGAAAGCCCAGCATGCCGGTACCTTCCAGAACGTCCACAGGGACGTCCTGCACAAACTGCTCCCACCATCGCCGGTACATGGGTTTGGAGGTCCACTCCTGTATTTCAAACTTGCACAGGCGGCCGGCGAGGTACATCACGGCCACGGCTATGACCTCCGGCTCCCACTGCAGGGACAGGGTCGTGCAGAGGCTAGGGCGGCGAGAGACAGGGGCGTGACTTGGGGCTAAGCCGTCACCCAACGCGTGGGGTCAGCTGCCACGTCTAAGCGTGTCTGCTTACTGTTTCCTGAATGACCAAATAAAGACTTAGAAATAAAAGAAGCTTCAAGTCTTCCAAAGGCACCAAAATAAGTTTACTTTTTAAAAATAATTTTTTAAATGTTTTTTTTTTTAATTTATTTTTGAGAGACAGAGAGAGAGACAGCATGAGCAGGGGAGGGTCAGAGAGAGAGGGAGACACAGAATCTGAAGCAGGCTCCAGGCTCTGAGCTGTCAGCACAGAGCCCGATGTGGGGCTCGAACCCACGAACATGAGATCATGACCTGAGCCGAAGCCAGACGCTTAACTGACTGAGCCACCCAGGCACCCCAAAATAAGTTTATTTTAAATAGTTACTAATTCATTCCTTAGTTCTCCAGAATCAGAATTCCAGCACATTCAAAAACTGGTTATGTCATGAGACAGAAATAAACCCAGCCTATGTTCCTCAAACTGCTGAGATCTGAGTCACTGTCCCGTGTTGTCAAGCAACAGCGGCTCCACACACAGGCCTCTGTCCCCACGCTGCACGTCATCAGGTCCTGGGTTCTAAGACGGCGAGGCTCGAAGACCATGACCAGGAAGTATGTTTGTGCAGAACCCAGTGGGGTCTAAGTGTCTAGCTGTCAGAAGCCTGCAGTGTGTCGTTCTGGACTATGTCGCAAGCTGGGGCTGACACGCAGTGTCCTCTACTGAGCCCCGGCAGAGCGTCCCTCTGCGGGAGGCAGACTTCTGGCCGTCGGCCCCAGCTCTGCCGTCAACTGGCTCTTGAGCTGGGTGAGTCAGAGTCCGAGAGACAAAATGAGCCTGGATTAAATGACCCATAACGTCCCTGCCTATTTTTAAAACTACGTTTAGACCCACACCTGGACGCACGCACCTGTCATTCACAAACGTCCACGCCATCTGCACCAGCTTCTGAATTTTGTTCTTATCACCTAGAAGTGGAAGAAAGAGGTAGATCAGAAGTGACGACAGTAATAAAAGTGCAGAAAAGCATTTCCTTCAAGCCCACGCTGTGTGCTCCGCACCACCCAGCACACAGCCAAGAGCTGCTGTCCGGACAGGGGGCTAACCAGCGCCTCGGAGTCCGCCTCTGCGCTCTTCCCACAAGGCGGCCCCCGATCCCGGGAAGCCTGCTCCCAGGCGGATTCTATTAGGCCATTTAAAAAATCCTGACTCGGGGCGCCTGGGTGGCTCAGTCATTTGAGCGTCCGACTCTTTGATTTCGGCTCAGGTCCTGGTCTTAGGGTCATGGGGTCTGGCCCCGAGATGGGCTCCACGCGGAGCCTGGAACCTGCGTAGACTCCCTCCCTCCCTCCCTCCGCCTCCTCTCCCCAGCTCGCACGCACGTGCTCTCTAAACAATTAAAAATAAAAATAAAAAAATCAGACTCATTTTCCCACCTATCACTTGGCAACCGGAGAGGAGAACCTGTCTACACCCGACAGGAGTGGTGCTCACAGCCGCACTACTGGCCATCTGGGCACGTTATGTGCTGGGCACGCCCACGCCCTGAACTCCTTCTTCTGTTTCCCTCTTTTGAGAAGCATAATCCGAAGGCCATCGAATCATTACAAAGACCTGAGCCCCAAGAAAAGGTCCCTAGACTAGCGCTGCCCCCGTACCTTTGAGCTGCTTCGCGTACTTGAGGAGGAACTGGTACGGGTGCTCCACCTGCAAGTCAAACTTTATGGTCTGGAGCAGGATTCTCTCCAGGACCATCACTTCCTCCTAGGAGCAAAACAACAAATGTTGGGACGGTGATTTCAACCACAGGTCCGAGCCCCATTAACTCCCCTCCAGCTCTCTTCCTCCTGTCCTCTGCCCCCCAGGCCTTCCCTTGCTCAGAGACAAGGAGGAACTCTGAAGAGTTCTGAAAAGGGGGAAGATGAAACAATCCAATTGATTTTTTTTAAGAGATAGTGGAAACAAAATACACACTACACCCAGTGTGGGGGCTCGAACTTACAATCCCAAGGTCAAGAGCTGCAGGCTTCCCTGACCGAGCCCAGCACCCTAAGAATGTCACTTCTCTGATACACGAGCCCCCTCTCTACAGAACAGACCAGTTTCACTTCATAGATCATTTAACTGTAGTTTCTTCCCAGACCTCCATCAAAAACACCACAATCCTTCGGGAATGTCCACTGAAAACTTCCAACAAAGAAGCGATGATGATGGTGGCAGATTCAAATCCTGTACCTGCTCGACAGGCGCATCCCTATGAAGCCCGCATGTCACCTGTCACCTGCCTGAAATACACGGTCCCAACGTCCTCTGCGGCACGAACCCTCATTTCCTGTCACTAAACCACATTCTGACCTACCCCCCTCCCCCATCACCTTTCCTGTTCGTTGATCTGATTGTCGACTTCTGTCCCAGAGTCAAAGGGACGAACAGTCGGGAGAGTTCAATCATGACTCCTCGTTTTCTTGTTTCTGTACGGCTCCCCCCCGACCTAGTTCTTGTTTTTAAGTATAATTTCCATTTTATTTTTTCCCCAGGACAGTTTTTCCTCAGTCTTGCGGACTCTGCTCCTGCTGCGGGCTTCCGGTGGAGGCGGAGGGGCAGCCCCTGCGGGTGCCAGCGGGGTGCTGGGCCCCGAGGACGCGGTCCTCCGGGCTTCCCGAGAACGCAGCCTGGCCGGCCGTGAGCGGCACACCTCGCGCACGACAGCAGCTTCACGTACGGCACGGGAGGCACGCAGGCATCGAAATCACTTGCTTTGGGAAAACGTCCCTGACGGGGTGCCTCCGCTGTCTGCACCCCGTGGCGGCCTTGTCCTCGGACTCTCAAAGGGTGCGGCAGGTGTAGCGAGTGGGCTGCGTGTGGCCGTGGTGCTTTCCGGCACCTCGTTCCTCCTGCTGTTGGTCATCCTGGAAGCGCTGACCCACGGGAGGCCCCCATGCCCCATTTTAGAGTCCTCTTACTTAGTGCCAGTCTAGAGGAAAAGGAAGCTATTGACATTGCGACTAGGGACTCACGGAGTCGCAGGACAATCTAGGGAAAATGGAGACTTCCTAACCACACGGAATCTTCCTATCAGACATGTATTTATCCACTGAAGCCTGCTCATTCCCCTCCGCAGTTTTCAGTTCCTTCCCGCACCCCCACGGGCTCCACAGGTCTCACAGGCCTGAGCCTGGACATCTTGTTTTACCGCTGCTGGCGTACATGGGCTCTCCCTTTCGCTGTGCTCCCCAGCCAGTCAACGCCCAGAGACAAGCAATTTTTTTAATAAGTTTTTTTAATGTTTACTTTTGAGAGAGAGAAAGAGAGAGAGAATGAATGAATGAGCGAGCAGGGAGGGGCAGAGTGAGAAGGGGAGAGAAAATCCCAAGCAGGCTCTGCACTGACAGCCTGATGTGGGGCGCGAACTCACAAACTGAGATGATGACCTGGGCCGAAGTCGGACGCTTCACCACCAAGACACCCGGGCACTCCCAGAGACAGGCGCTTCTTTGCACCACACTTAGGGCACTCTGTGCCGGGAGAGCCACCGGGGGGCACAAGGAGGGGGGCCTGCTGGAGGGCTCAGATCCCACCACCGACAGGCACACCAACCCCTCAGCCCCAGAAAGAGAAGACCGGGCGGGGGGCGGGCCTGGCTTTTGCACCAAGGTTATGGCCTCACCCCACACACCAGACCATCGTCCCACCAACGGTTATTCACACGCAGGGCGGGCCTGTGGGCCGTCTACCCTAGCGCTACAAGCATTCTCTCAGGAAAGCCTTCTACAAACTCAGGAACCTTCCCCCAACAGGAGACAGCCTGCCGATGCTCGTGTGGTTTTGCCTGGTTTTGTTAGCACCGGCTTCCCAGAAATTTCCTGTGTTCCAAACTTAGAAGCAGTCCCTCGCCAAGTGCACCTCCAGGTTTTGAGGCCGTGGCCCACTGGTGTTACAGAAGAGCCTGCGGCCTGGCCTCCTTGGTGTTTCAGGTATTCATGTGCGGGGTAATTACAGGTCTGTGTGCAGACATCAGCCCTCAGGGAACCTCCCTTCGGCCCCGTGACACTTGTCTGGGGAACGTGTCCGGGTTTCCAGGCTGAAGGCCCTCGTTGTGCCTTTAAGTGACCTTTTTATGGTATTCTTCGCAGCTCGTAACCAGCTGGTCCTAAGGTCATTTCATTAAAATCCTGCCAACTCAGCTACCAAATCCACGAGAAGAGCAAAGCCACCTGTTTCAGGCCCGGTGACAACCACGGCGGCTGGAACGAGGGTTTGTTGAACACAGGAGAAATGAACACATTGGGGGAAAGCAGACAGCCGAAGCCAAGCTGAGGCAGAGAAGTCCCACATGGTTCGTGGTCTTATTTTACCTGCCTATTACTTCCCCCCCCCACCCCCATTAACTGCCCTGCTCTCCTCTCTGGGGGAGAGACGTGTCCACAATGTCTTCCCCGCCCTCAGATGCGGCTTCCCTCTGGCTCCTCTCGCCGCAGCCCAGCCCTGGGAAGACCGCACGTGACAGGAAGGAGGGCCGGCTTCAAAGCCGCTCTGCCTACTCGCCCCAGGCCCGCCCGGCCTGAAAAGCCTGGATGAGGTGACCGCGCACCCCACTGTGCCTGTCGGGCTTTGGTTTCCTGAGCTGGAGGCAGAGCAGAGAGACGCTGAAGGTAAAAGGGGACGTCCCCAAAGGGACCGAGGATGACACACACCGAGGGGCTGCCTCCTACTCGGTGAGGCTCAGCCGCCCACAGGCATCTGAGGGTGACGCCACACCTATCCAACTACATTTTGATCATCGTCAGTAAGAATTCCTAACAGATGCACGTTTTCATAAACAGGTGAACAGGTTTATAAATCACTTCAAGGGACAGTTACCCATACTGACAATACTTACAAACTGTTAGTATTAATCCCAACTACAATATACACAAAAGCATCCTGGGCCTCTGTTAACTCCTCAAAGCAGGAAGGAAAACGAACACGTTTCGCAAACACAGACACAGACACTGGCTGGTAGGCAGAGGGGACCTGTGTGGTGTGCGGGCAACGCCAGCCAGCGCGGAAGAGCCAGCCCGAGCGGTGCCACACTCGGCCCGTTCGCCCGGCTTTACCGCGCTCTGAGTCTGTCATGGACCCGACCCGTATCTGCCAAGTACCTGCTCTGTCCACTGTACCAGGCGCCTGGCACACAGTCGACACGGTCTCTGCTGTCACAGCCCTTACAGTCGAGGAGAGCTCTTTTGTGTGATTATCTGATTAAAATCCAACCACCTCCGGGCACCTGGTGGCTCAGCTGGTGAAGCGCCCAACTCAACCTCGGCTCAGGTCACGAACTCACGGCTCACGGAGATGGCGCCCGCGTCGCACTCCGTGCTGTAGTGCAGAGCCCTCTTGGGCTTTCCCTTCCCCCCCCTCTGCCCCTCCTCCGCTGAAGCACACGCACTCTCACATGCTCGCTCGCTCTCTCTCAAAATAAACAAACTTCAAACCACCAATCACAGTGAACAACAGGTGGCAGAGGTTCCGACGAGCGGAGCCCGACAGGAGTCCGGAGGGGAGGAAGCTCTTTTGAGACCAGGAGGAACACACTAAAGGCACCTCTGGGACTATTTCACTGCCGTTTCCTGACAGTGGCAGGGACTGTGGGGAGGGGCCAGGATGGATGGCACGTCCAACAGCAAACTCTGGGTGTCTGAAAACAGCTGCCAGCGTTAACACTTTCTAACATTCTCCGGAAGCCCAAAGACACGCAGCGTGAGCAGACACGGGCACACGTCCGTCCACCATGCCTGCTCTCTGCCTCTTCAGCTGGCTGGAGACGCGGTCCTCCCGACGCGCCCGGGCCTGGGAGTGCTCCTGGGAGCAAGCCGGTTTCTGCTCACGTCCAGTGGGCCACTGCCCCTCAGTGCTCAGAACGAGGCGTGTGGCCGGCAGGTGCTCCCGGCGTGCAGGCCACGTCATCCTCCTTCCTCTCCGGCAGGGGCGAGGGCTAGCACCTCCCGCACAAGGCCCTCTCGGGTCTGGGGGCTACAGGGGCCGCACGAGGAACCTCCCCTCACCCCACGCTACTGTGAGGAATCAAGATTTGAAGGCAGCAAGTGAAGATTCTTACCTTTGGGTCATCTCCAAACTGGCCAAACTGCACATCGTTTAATAAACTGCGAGCTGTTTTGATGATGTCTTTACATTTTTTGGGCGTTTCTTCTACTTTCCCAGCCAGGAAGAGACAACAAGCTCCTGTCACCTGCAGGGGAGATCGGAGCCCTTGAGAAACTGGTAACGAAGCGGCAGGAGACACAGCCAGGGCCTCTGGCCTCCGCCACAACCTGGTCCCCTTCTCCTCCCGTCTTCCTTTTCCTCGTCCGCAAATGCTCTGACGCTCAAAAAGCTGGAAGGAAACTTCATACACACACACACAACCCCCCTAATTATGCTTCATAAATTATTTTAAATGGTGTTTTCCAAAGAAAATGTCATGTAGACAAAACAGATGCCAGAAAGGAAAAGAATCACAAGAACAAACTTTCCTTTCCGTGGCGGCTCCCGAGCAGCGCGCTCTGTGCAGGACGAGCCCAGGGACAGGCTCGGCCGGGGAATCCATCCGGACCCGCAGCCCACACCTTCTCCTCCAGCCGCCGGGACCCCCCCCCGCAGCCTCCTCACTGCTCGGTCTCCGGCTGTTCTGTCCGAGCCGGCCCCACCCCCACGGGACCCCAAGCACGGTAGGCGTCAGACGCTGTGCCGGGCACGGAGCTGACTCTGCCACAGGCCCTTTCCTCTGGAACTTTACAAACTAGTGAGGAAGACATGCGTACAATACTGGGTAAAACCTGAGCAAGAGGAAGGACCCCCAACACGTTCATTTCCTGGTAAGTCTTCGTCATCTTCCTCGTGAAATCCCTTGGGTCACTTCAATCTACCCACTCAAGTCAGATTTCCCTGGTCTGGCGTTCGAGGCTCCCCATGGGCCGGTCCAGCTTACCTTTCCGCCTCAGGCCCCACCACCCCTTCCTGCCGCACGGGCCTCCCTGGCCGGGCTGACACAGAATAGCACGCTTCCCGGTGTCCCTGCTCAGCCCGTTTCTGTTGGACTGACTGCTCTGTCCCATCTCAGCACGTCTAAGCCCTACTTCCAGTCGAGGCTTAACTAACGGCTGGCAGCTCCTCCGTGCCGCCTTCCCGGATCATTCTAGGATGTCAGTGACTGCGCCTCTAACTGCTCTAACTAGCCTCCTCACGTCTCCTGCGGCCTCACGACTGACCGCCTGTTTTGTACATGTCACACCACCCATCCCGGCTCCACGAGGCAGGCTCCCTGTCTGTCGCCTGCATGTTTAAGGAGTAACTAAGGAATGAGTGATACAGCATAAAGAAGTTCTCTCGGTCTTTTCTGGGGTCTTACTTATAAGCCCAAATTTATCCTGTAAAAGGTAGGAAGGAAGTAGATTCCACACAAATTGTAATATGATTATGGTCCACACTGGCCTAAGTAAAAGAAGACTGAAATATGGTTAGTTGGAAAAAACAGAAGTTCAAACTTGATTATTTATGGATACCATGTACTACATAAAAATAAGTACTTTCTGGAAAACAGAATAGAAGAGACTACAGTCCAGTAAACTGTGCAGAAAGAGTAACATGTGACAGAGAATGATAATAAAACTCAAACACTTACATATCTTGGGAATTGCTTGAAGGAATGAAACATATAGAAGCGATGAAAATAAATTATTCCAGTTGCCAGGGTGTCATAGTGTCTGTTGTTCTGGTTAAGGACTTTACCAAGATTTTTTAGAGGTTATGTTCTTAGTTAAATGTGGAAAAATAAAGACAAGCAGTAACAACAAAATTGGTGTTAAACATTCTGGCGGCAAAGCCTGGGACCCTGAGGGTTTCCGGATTCTGACACGAGAATTAGAAGCTGAAGTTCCTGCTTCTAAGAAGCAGGGCTTCTCCACCCTCTGGGCGCACCTCGACTGCGCCTGCCGGGCATCCTCCTGGGGGTCACTCGTGGCTGGTTTACACACTAAAGGACAAACAGGAAACAGAAAACCCCTGAGGAGCCAAGTTAGTCAGAAAAAATTTAAATAGAAATATTTAAGACCCGTTTCAGTACAAAGACGGTGCTATATATTTTGATTTTAGTATCTAATCTAATTCTTGGTGCCGGGGTGTGGGGGGGGTGGCTATCTGAAACAGATTCCAAGGAGACTCAGGATACAGTCCCAGACGCGTGCCCACGTCGAAGATGAAGCGGGCGCCCTCCCGGCGGTACCGGGCCTCCGTGGCCGGGTCGAGCCCTTCCAGCTGCGAGGGCGTGTGAGCCAAGTCTTTCTTATCCCAGTACCAGCATGGCTTCGTGTGGTCCAGGTTTGCTGAGGTTACTGAAGGACTGGAGTTTTCTTTATTCTCCTTCATTTATTGAAGTAGACTTATTCTTTCCAAAAGATTTTCTGAAAATGTTAGAATCCTAAGAGAAAGAGAGAAGGAGCAGCAAGTTGGAAAGGCATACTCCACGTTAAACAATCCGGATCATTAAAAACAGTCTGCAATCATGGATGATACTCACTTTCGGATCAAAATTTCCCAAAGGGGCGCCTGGGTGACTCTTGATTTCAGCTCAGGTCATGATATGGTTTGTGAGATTGAGCCCCAGGTCAGGCTCTGTGCTTACAGTGCTCGGAGCCTGCTTGGGATTCTCTCTCCCCCTCTCTATGCCCCTCCCCTGCTCACATGCTCCTCCTCAAAATAAATAAACTGTAAAAAAAAAAATTTCCCAGAGAAGCATCACTCCTGATCGACCATTACAAGCCCAGGCTCGCCCCCCCCCCCAAGCCAGTGTAACACACAGTGCCCCCCGGTATAATAAATCCCAGACTCCCGAGCAGCTTAAACGGAAGAGTATTTCCATCTCACTCTCCTTTCTGCCTTTCCTCAGTAGACTCAATCCCCTCATGCTGGTCTAGATTCCATTCTTTAGTAAAATCTAGGCCTGTCTTAACCCCTTAAAAAGATTTATGCTCCAAAAGTATCCAACTCTTCCATTCAGCACCCAATCAGAATTTCCCGTTTTCAGTTTACTTCATTTCACTTAGAAGAGCCAGCAGACTGGATGAATTCAAATCTGCACAAGTCACTGAACTTGTGAGCAACATAAACCGGGTGTCTGGGCGCAGTGATTCCGGGGCTACGGGTGGAAGGAGGTGGTTCGCAAGGGAAGAAAGGAGATTCTTTAAAACGTTCTAGCTTTCTCCTCCTCTCCTTTTTCATTCAGAAGAAAGACTTTCTAAAAGCATCATGTTGAGGAAAGAAAACAGAAAGCAAGGACTGTCATCCGGAGGCCACTGGAATACGTAAACCGTTTGTAAACTCATCAGGGGACAGCCATTTCCAAACAGGTCAGCAAAAGTACTTGAAAGAGGCAGCTAGGACCGGGTGGGTCCTGCTGGCAAGGAAACAGCGGTCACTAGCTTGGTTCCGGGCCAGAGGCATCGGGAATCTGGAAGCCTAACCTCTGTGTGCTGCCTCACTTCTGGTCTGGTGGGAAAGGGGATTCGGCAGGGCTGAACGCCCCCGCCTCCTCCTCACACCTGGGAGCCCTACACATCTGATCTTTCTTCCAACAGGAAGAAATTAGGAGCCAGGAAAAAAGCAATCTTCTTCAACTAATTTCTGCTTGTGTGTGTGACAGAAGTGGGCAATGACAGGGGGGTTGGGGCAGTCAGTTAGATGAAGCCTAAGTAAATGTGGAAACTTCACAGTCAGATGCTCAGGAAATATGAAGAGTTCCCAGTTGGATGTCATACCGAGATACATTTCTCAACTCTCAGCTGGCAGGACATCTAAACGTGTGACTACAGACTCTGTTGGCAAGGCCGGGGAAGCAGGCGACCCCATCTAGCGCTGGTGGGAACCACGCTCACAGAGGAGAATTTGGCAATATCTAACAAAATTACATACGCATTTGCTGTTACTTAGTAATCCCACTTCGAAGAATCTACTCTGAAAATACCATTACAAGTATGAAACAGTGTATGCATGAGATTATTCATGAAAATTTCACTTATAATAGCAAAAACGGTGAGCAGCCCAAATGTCCCTCAATGGAGCACTGGCTGAATAAAATACGGTTAACATGAACATTAATGGTGTATCTCGCTGGTATAAAAAAAGACTAGAAAAACCCTTTAAGTCCTAGTCAGGAGACAGCTCCAGGATCAGTAGGATGCAGGACAGTGTACACGGTATGGTAGTATCCATGTAAGAAAAGAGGAGAAACAACAGACATCTGAACTTGTTTTTTAAACTAACAGTAAGAAAAAAGGTTACAATAGGGAACAGGGAAGAACAGAACGGAAGGGACAGGGATGGAGCAATGCTGCTCTGGCGATCTCTTTTTACATAGCTTCAACTTTTTTTTTTAATGTGTTTTTATTTTGAGAGAGAGAGAGACAGACAGACAGACAGAACGTGAGCAGGGGAGGAGAGAGGGAGAGAGAAAATCCCTAGCTAGATCTTAGGAACTGTGAGATCATGACCTGAACCAAAATCAAGAGTCAATGCTCAACCGACTGAGCCATCAAGTTACCCCCACAGCGCTGACTTCTTAAAAAGCCTTTTATTTGAAAATAACTGTAGGTTTACAGAAGAGCTGTAAAGACAGAATTCTCTACACCCTTTACTCTGCTTCCTCGAATGTTAACTCCTTACACAACCATGATACATTTACGAAAACTAAGACATTAATTTTGGTACAACTGAACTACAGCCTTGAGTCAAAATTTTGAGTTTTTCCAAAAATACCTTTTCTGTTCCAGATTTAATCCAGGATGCTACCCTGCCTTTAGGGGCTGTATTTCCTTAGTACCTTCTAGTAGCAGTTTCTCAGTGTTTCCTGTTTTTCATGAGCGTGCCAGTTTTGAAGAGGACTAGGCAGAAGGAAATGCCTCTGCTTCAGGTCGAATGTTCCCCCAAGAACAGACTGGAGTTTGGGGAAGAATGCCACCGAGGTAAGGCGCCCGCCCTTCCCGCCTCACCGTGGCAGGTGCTGGAGCTCACTGTCTGTGTTAACCGTGATCACCTGGCTAGGACGGGGCCTTGCCAGGTTTCTCACTCTAAGTGACTATTTTTTCCTGACCATTTTCTATTCCTTAGAAATGAGTCACAAGGTCTGGCCCAACCTCAAGGGGAGGGAATTAAGCTACATCCCTGGGAAGGCGAAGTATCCAATGTGGGGACATAAGTTCTCTAACTACCACAGTAATTAGTGAGCATTTCTGGGAAGGTATTTTGCAATGCAAAACACTAAGCAAATGATTCCCTTTTCTCCTTAAAGTTTCGCCCATTAATTCTAGCATTCATCTGAGGATCTGGCCTGTAACAATTATTGTGGTGTTTTTTTTATTAAAAAAAATTTAAAACTTATTTATTTTTGAGAGAGAGAGAGACAGAACGCGAGAGGGGGAGGGCAGAGAGAGGAGACACAGAATCGGAAGGAGGCTTCAGGCTCTGAGTTGTCAGCACGGAGCCCAGTGTAGGGTTAGAATTCCTGAGTTGTGAGATCATAAACTGAGCTGAAGTCAGATGCTCCACTGACTGAGGCCCCCCCCCAGCCCCCCAATTACTGTGGTGTTCTATTGGTGACTTTCTATTTCCTTCCTTCCTTTCTTCAACATTATTTGGAGTTCTTTTGTGAGAAAGATCTGTTTACATTATTTGGAGTTCTTTTGTGATAAAGATCTGTTTCTTCTCCCTCATTCGTTTATTTATTCATTCAATCACTTATTTATATTAGCATGGACTCATCAGCATTTGTTTTATTCTTTGAGTTATAAGCCAATACTACCATCATTTACTTTGTTGCCCAACTATTTCAGCTACAGCCATCAGAAGCGTCTCTTTTGGGTTGGCTCATGAGTCCTTTTACAACTCCAGACTTCTGAATTATGTAAATATTTAACACCTTCGTGAACTTAACTAAAAAGAAAAAGCAAATCCTAAAACTCAAAACAAACCCAGCGTATACCAAACACGAAACACAGAAAATCATCGTAAGGAATTCCCGCTCTTGTTCCATCCTGAGTGAAACACAGTCTAGGGACTAAAGAGCTGCCAGGAATTCTCAAACTCCCTCAGTGCTATGTTGGTACCAGCATCAATGCTCTGCCCTGTCGAACCATCTGTGTACGCGGACTGTGGGGAAAAGTGAAGCAATAGCAATGTTAGTGCTGTTAGGAATTGAGATTTTCAGTTCAAAGGAAACATATGCGCAAGATCAAAGGTTAAGGAAAACCTGTCATGTTAAATTTTAATGGAAAATATAAAAATAAATCATGGTTAAAATACGTATACACACGCATCCCCACTCTGTCCACCACAAGTATCTAGAAGCAACGACACTCCTATGGTCAGGAACACATCAGTGTCCAAATCTTAGTTACCAGGTCTCCTATCTCCTCTCCGGTCTGGGACAGGGGTCTGCCTGAGGTGTGCAAAGACTAATGGAAGCTTCTAAAAAGACACAAAGGCCAGCGTGGACTCTCACTGGACAGATTCAGGGAATGTGAATATTATAAAGAAAAATGATAATGACTGTAAAAGAGTGAATGAAAAATCCCTAAGTCCATACCTTTTACACACACACACACACACACACACACACATCAAAGTCTACTTTACTAGCACAGAATCCCTCAGCAGCCAGCGGGTGCTTGCTTACGTGTGAGTAGTGACTTCATAAGTTAAAACGACGTGTAAGTGCATCACAGCACACAACAAGAAAAGCACACGGATGTTAAGTGTACGGTTTACTGATTTTCACCCAGCAAACACACTTCTGTGACACCGTCCAGCTGTGAAACGGAATTTTACAGCATCTTGGATGCTCTCCTGGATCCTCTTCCGACCACGATCCAGCCCCCCTCCCCCTAACGGCTATCTTGACCCCTAGTCCCAGGGACGAGCCTAGCCGGGCTGGGGCTCTGAAGACCCTGGAGTGGCTGGGCGTCACTCCTGCACAACTGCTCTGCTGCACGTTTCGTCTGTGGGCCCGTCCCTGCCGCACAGCGCAGCACCCGCGCATCCTCATCACCATACAGCAGGGGTTTCAGCCGGGGCGAACGTGTCCCTCAGGGACACTGCAATGTCTGGAGACATTTTTGGTTGTCACGACTAGGGAGCTGCTGCTGGGATCTAGTGGGTAGAGTCCAGGAGTGTTGCCGATCATTCTACGAGGCACAGAACAACTCTCCACAAGACACTAACTGGCCCAAAACGTCGATAGTGCTGAAGTTGAAAAGCTCTGTTGTACAGTGTCCTTTGAATAAAACAGAATTTACTTATCCACTTTACTGTGAATGGATGTTTGAGATATTTCCGGGTTTTCGTTATTAATAATAGTAACAAACATCCATGCACGTTCTTGTGGAGCAGAAAGCAAGTGGCCAACTGGCTGAGGGAATCGGTATCTCAACATATCTGTAATTTATTCACGACACGCTAGCTGGGGACAGCTACTTTAAGATATATTGACCCAACAGTTCTGCTCGGAGTTATTCATTCAAATACGAGCCCATGAGCCAGGCCTCAGTGACACAGCAGGATGGAGATGCAGGTCTCTGCCCCACCAGAAGCTATGTTCTAGGAAGTCTGCGTTCTGGCGGCAGAGACAAAGAGAAACAAGCATGCTGTTATCTGTCGGGGAGTGGCAAGTGCCACGAGAGCCACTACGGTGCGGCAAGGAGACGGAGAGCGGCGCAGGGGCTGTCGGCAGACGCGAGGGTGAGGGGACTGAGTGGCCGTGCAGGCAGCGGGCGCTGAGGGCCTGTCCCCGCTGGAGAAGGAAGCACAACGGGTGGTGAGGCAACCAACCAAACAAACAAATAATGGCAAGAGATGACTTCACGTTGGTTTGCTTGACAGCGGGAACACTAAAAAGGACATGGGAAGGAGGTAGTTTTGATGGTGGGGCGTGGGGCAGGGAGAACTCGGGCTCCAAAAATACTAGGTGTGAAGAGCCCACAGACATCTGTGTGGAAATACCCACCAGACACAGCAAGAGGACTGCCGAGATCTGGAAGAACCTATCGGTCGGGATGCGTCCGTACAGAACTGACCACCAACGTCATGGTGGCAGGTGGAGGATGGAAAGCGGACCCAGAAGGGGTCTGGAGACAGAGCTCGGGAAAGCAGAAACATCTCCCAAAGGAAGCAAGGGAAGGAATGGTCCACGAGGGGGGAAACTTGCAACTTCAACGGCAAGAGAGACCAGGGGATACGGGCTGTGGGACAGGCGTGGCAGTTGGCAGTGACCAACGCTGCAGAAGACGAAAGAACAAAGAATTAAGGAAAGGTTACTCCGGCAGGGAGTTCTCAGCCACTGAAAGTGGACTGTAGGAATGTTCGCAAAATTCCGTACTGAAGACCACCGGCTGGGACGCTGTTTTAAACGAGTGAGCGGTCTCAGTAAAACAGACACATGCAGGCACGTAAATAGCAGAAACTTCGCAGAAGCACAGTGGGGCAGAAGGGAGACCGTGAAAAGGAATGAACAGGCTATGAAACAGGGCTCTTCTTATTTATTCCGTGTAAAGGAGAATGAAGGATGTTGGAGAAAAGGGAAGGAGCCACTGGAGGAGGCTAACAAGCCACCGAGGGGTTAACTGGCCAACAGATAATAAAAAGCAAAGTAAAAAAGTTAACCTCAGGGAGGAAGCTTTTCTCTGAGACAGTAGGGAAGGGCAGGTTTGAGGAAGATAATGAAAAAAAAATCACTTGAGGGGGAGGAAATAAATCTTACCCCCCCCCCCCGAGAAAATAAGAGTATGAAGGCTTGTGCTGGGAGGAGAGGGACGGATCCAGTGGGGGCGACCGTGGAAAGCAATCTCCCTTATGCCACACACACACTACACCTGCTTTACTGCTGCCAGGGGCCAACCCCCAAGCGAGGAACCCAGCGTAGTGCCTTTAGATTATTATTTTTTTATGTTTGTTTTTGAGAGAGAGAGAGAGTGAGCGAGTGAGACACAGACTCCAAAGCAGGCTCCAGGCTCTGACCTGTCAGCACAGAGCCCAACGTGGGGCTCGAACGCACAACCACAAGATCATGCCCTGAGCCGAAGTCGGATGCTTAACCAAGTGAGCCACCCATGTGTACACCCCTTGTTGTTTATTTTTTTAATGTTTGTTTATTTTTGACAGAGAGAGCAAGCCTTTAGACTTCGGGGCTAAATAAAGAATACACAAAAAGAAGTGAAAACAAATGTACAGAAATAGAATCAAAACAGTCCTCACTGCCCTGAAAAAGTCCCTACCTCAGTTCTACAACCCTGTGCCCTATGACCCTTTAATGATTTTTCACAAGCCCCTAAACTTACAGGTTTTCTCATTAGCAGCTCATGATTACTGCGAAAATGACTCAGGGTTATGAGCGCCACAAAGTAAAAATCTCTCAATAAATAAGCCGCATGTCAAAGCATTTTAGCAACATCTTTCAGGAACGTGCTTTAGCTACATTATTTTAAGTGGTGAGAGAAGAAAACTGCACTTTCAAGTTTAGAATTATGGACACCTCCATGTTGGAAGCAACAGTAAAGGTCATTATTCAATTTTCTCATCTAGTACAGAAATTCTCTCTAAATAACAGTAATACTTAGTCACTAACCTTCGTTGGGCCGCTTTCAGGAACGGGACATGAATAGTTCACAAAGCAGCCTATGGCATTGCTGGGTATCAATAACCAGTGTTCACCCGTGTTCTTCATTCGCGTTAGTCTTACACTGATGTTTCCACCTTTCAACAACTCTCTGAAGCGCTACCTAGTTCCCTAGGCCTTGAAAATACCTTTCTCTTATCTACTGATTGCCTTTCAAATGTGAAGACAATTTTTCCATTCCCTTCTCTTCTCCAGAGTAAACAAACACCTCTATTTTCTCAACGTGGTTTTTAGTGTTTCAAGATAACCCCTAAACATTAGCAACCAAAATGGAAAACACGTTTTATATGATCGTCACAGCAAGTGGGGGAAGGGAGAGTACGAACGCTCAGCGACATGTCCGTTGTGGGTCCACAGAGACGCAGCGCGCCTGCAAGCTGGGTCTTCTTAGCCTCACAGTTTATTGTGGGGAAAACAGAACCAGAGACGTGGAACAACTTGCTTAATTCACAAAGGTCGTAAATGGCAGAGCCACAATTTGTCATTAGATGAAAAGATCTCTTTCCCTCAACCTGGGGAAGATTCTATACTTTGTTTCCACAAATGGAACATTACATCCTACCATTCCTCCCCCCCCCCTTCTTTTTTTTCCAGGTCCGCTCTGCCTTATCTCAAATAGGCATAATGAGTTTTTGTAGATTTAATCTGGCTAATTTGTATCTTGTTAATTTTGGCCCGTTTCAACCTTTAAGAACTCTTGATAGTTACAGGTTTTAAGTACACTTATTAATTTGAGGAATATGCCTCGTATATTTAAAGTCAGTAATTAAAAAAGAAAACGCAAACCAGAGTGGGGGCAAGACCAGAGCCCTACAGTTCCTCTCTAAAGATCTCTCTTCAGGCTGACATCAAGCCACTGATCACTCTGCGTTTGGGAATTTGAATGGATATAAATCCATGCAAGCAGACCTTATCCAGAGTAAATATATCTCTCGTGTCTGCTAGGACAGGAAGAGAGACGACGGTTCTGTGTCCGAGGAAACCCAGAGGAAACCCAAAGGACCCATGGCTAGCGATCCCTCATTCACCACCAAGATAGGTAGCAAACTTCTGGGAAAAGTAACTGATGTATGTCACCTGGCTGGCTTTTTTTTAGTTGAAACTCTGCCAGTGTGAGGGAATGAGCTCTCCTGTCCCAAGTACTCACAACTCTCTCTGCTCTACAAGCCTCTAAAACATGGGGCCCCAGAGGGGCTCAGTCGGTTGAGCGTCCGACGTTGGTCCAGGTCACGACCTCACGATTCATGGGTTCAAGCCCTGCGTCTGGCTCTGTGCTGACAGCTTGGAGCCTGGAGCCTGCTTCAGATTTTGTGCCTTTCTCTCTCTTTGCCCCTCACCTGTTAGTGCTCGGTATCTCCGTCTCTCAAAAACGAATAAAAACATTAACAAAAATTAAAAACACAAGGCTCTAGCATCCAAGAGCCATCAACCTAACTGCTCTCTGCAAAAACTGAGATATTTACCAAATTCCAGTCTTCCATCATTAACTGTGCTTTTCAGATTCCTCAAAAGCTACAAACAGTGATTTTACAATTTTACCTGCAAGTACTCCGGTATGTCATTTATCTGACCCTAAAAATATGAACCAGATTTAGTCCAGTTTGAAATCCTTTATGATATCTTCCACTACCTGGAACTTCCTTTTGTTTGTCCTTGCCCAATTTTTAGAGAAAGCAAACAAAACATTTTTCTACCTCAGTGACTCACTGCTTTCAAACATAATCTCCGGAGATAAAGTATAAAGTAGTTCATTTAGTAGGCAAAATTACAACCGGTTTTTTCTTTATGACATTCAATTTCAGAAGTGGCATTTAAAATGTAAGGACTTCAGTAACTAGGATGTTTCTTTATTGCTTGTTGGTGCAAACTACATTTTCAAAACGAAACGAATGTTATGTTTTATGCAGGAATCAATAAGTTTGAATGCTAAATTACAATATAATCAAAATGAGACAAAAGAAAAAAATCCCGAAAATCAGACACCAAGAGTGGTCACTCTGAAGGAAATAAAATAATCCTGGATGACTCTTAACAGTTACAGTCAAAATTATTTAACAGGCAAGCAGCCTAGGGACGCTAACGACGTTAACCAAAATGTCGATCAATACCACCACGCCTACTACCAGCCCGCATCCATTCTTCATTCAACAACCTAGAGAGCTTACTAGGTGCTGAGGACACAAAGCTCCTCATGGAGCTTTCATTCTAGCAACACCATTCAAACAAATTTTTACTGAGCGCCTACACCTGAAAGGCACCATGCTAGCTAGCTAGCTCTAAAGAGCGATTTCCCTCTAATGGGCGATTTAGAGCGAGATACAGAACCACAATTAGGTTTACCGTGAAAACACAAAAGATCGCCCGCAAGCAATTGCTCTCAGAAGTCGTGCCTATCGATGATTTAGCGAAAGCTCGGGGCTGGTAACAGTCTAAGTGCTTTCAGATAACCTCAGACTCACACCTCAACTTTGTAAAGAACGACTGCTTTGATAACGAACCAAACAGTCCAGGAGAGCATCGGTAAAGACCACGTCTCGGCAAGAACGAACCGAATCGCGGAAGTGCCTTTTCCTTATTCCTAGTCCCACCCTGTTACACGGCTCTTCGGACTCCAAGGTCGGGAGTACCCCAGACGTAGAAGTCTCAGGCCTAACCTCGACAGGGACTGGCACACTGCGAAATTAACTGGGAACGTACAGGTAGTCGCGGTAGAGGGCGCGCGCGATTAAGAACCCACCCTCCCCACGCCCCCACGCCCCTTCTCCCCACCTGCTAGAAAGTCTCCGAATCCTAGCCGCACCTCACTTCGAGGGCTACTGCCGGTTTGGGGGTCCGCGCCGGCCTCCCTGCCCCGCTCCTGTGCCTCTGACACCCTCCCGAAGCCCGACCCGCAGCCCCGCGGTCGCCCGCTAACTTCGATTTGCAGGAGGGATAGCGGAGCGAGGCGGAATCCGGAAAAAGAGATTCTGCCAGTGGGTGGAGGCTAGTGGCCATACTCTACTCCGAACTCCGGGTAAATGGAGGTGAGCGGCGGGCGCTGGGTCACTCACCCCTCGCCTCAGGCAAGCCCCTTAGCGACGTCTCTCCTCGCCGAGCGCGGCCATCTTGGACGTGGAATGTCGGGGAAGCTACGTCATCTCGCTGCGTCTGCGACGAAAAACAAGCGACCAGGCGCGGCCCCGCCCAGCCGCCCCTAACCGTAAGGCTCAACCTCCTCTCCACCCATTGGGCCTGCGGGGCAGAACGGCCTCGGCTCCCGCCAGCTTCGGCACCATAATTGGCTGGGTTGCGCCCAGGCTAGGCGCTGATTGGAGAACGGGCACCTCGGGCCCGTCCTCCCTCGCCCAAGTTCCGTTAGCAGGTTCGGTTGCTCTCGAATTGCCTCTCGCTTCGGGGGGAGTGGGCGGGACTGCCGAAATAGAACCTCCTCCCCGAGGGTGGCTCCTCCTTCTGCCCACAGAGATCGCTGACCCGCGGGGAGGGGCCGGGGAGAGATTGGCGACACTTTCGTCTTGGGAGAGCTCTACTTTCTTCTGATTGGCTGATAGGCGCCCCCCCCATGAGTCGGAGCCGCGGGCCAATGGACCGCGGTGGCGGCGGCCCGGGGGCGGGGCCCGGGGGCGGGCGGAGCCGGGTTGGGCCGCGGCGGCGGGGCCGTCTCAGGCCGCGGTCCCGCCCCTCCCGTCCGGCCGCCGCCGCCACCGCCGCCGCCTGGGGCTTGGTTGAGGCGGACGGTGGGTCCGGGCCCGAGTGTGGCGCCGCCGCCGCTGCGCAAAGGGGCAAGCGGGCAGGTGAGTGCGGGCGGCGGTCCCCCGGCGCGCGCGGCCCGTGGGCAGACTCGCGCCGCTGCCCCCAAGCGCGGTGAGGCCGCCCCCAGCCCCGGCCGGCGCCCCTCGACCGGGTCCTGCGCGCGCCCCGCTGGCCTGCCGGGGCCCGAAGTGCGGGCGGCGGTGTGCGCCCCCGGGCCCGGGCGCGAGGGCCGGGCGCGGGGACCCGGCGGGTAGTGGGGTGGGGGGCGCCGATCGGCCTCTGCCCCCCCCCCCCGGCCCGCAGCCCCCCGGGGTTGTCCGGCCGGCTCGGAGGCGGCGGCAGGTGCAGGGAGAGCCGGCCGTTGGGCGCCCGCCGGGTGGGGCCAGGGCCGCTCCGGCTCGCGCTGGGCGGCTGGGCTGTGCGTGCGGCGGGCCCGCGCTCCCTTCCTTCCTTCCTCCCTCCCTTCCTTCCTTCCCTCCCCGCCGCCGCCCGGCGCCCGGGTGAAGGCTCTGTGGCTTCTGTGTTCCGCTCTCCAAACGTCAGGTGCGCCCGGGGACCAGCCCCTGCTCATCACTTTCCAGTTATAAAAACAGGCGTTGAAAATAGGTCATCTATCTTCCCACGCGCCCTGGCCGTGGTCCACACGCTCGGCTCCCTACTAGGGAGAAGAATTCGGCGCTTTGGAGTTTGTCATTCCGGCCCTTAAACTCTTCCTCCTCTCGGCTCGGGCCGGCGCCGAGACTCCGCCTTTGGCCCGCTCGTCCTCGGGGCCCGGGAGCCGCCGGGTAGCGGCCTCGCCCCCGCCGTGTCGCCCCACGTGCAGGGTATTGCTTGGCGATTCCAAATGAAGGTCGCCTTGTTTCAAAAGCAAAAGTACTTTTAAAATCTGTCGACAGGTGACTTTTGCTTTCCAGACCTTCTGAGGGTCACTGTTGAGCTGTTGAGCTTTGAACCTGCTCCTAGCTTGATTGTGGGTGTCGTTTACACAGCTGTATGCGGTGGCCACAACCCGTAGAACCCGACGCTGAAAAGTGAATTTTATCGTGTATAAACGATACGTCTCCCTCCCCTGTTTTTCTTCTCAGTTGACCCCACTGGTATTTCAAAACTGAGATGGCCAGTAATCATCCTGCAGAGGTTTTTCTTACCATTTTAAGTGATTGTATTTAACTCAAGAATATCGCAAAATACAAGCTTTCCACGGTTAAAGTTGGGCAAGACTTGATATATTTATTGGGTCTATGCAGGCTACTGTGTGTGCTGTCCCGCCTTTTACCAAATTAGTCCCAGGGGCTGCTGTGATTGATATTCTGGTCAGGTTCCAACAATTTAAGGAGGAGTTTTTTCTCTGGCCCCAGAAAGTAGTTTGCAAAGCCAAGTTCTCAAATACAGAACAACCTCTTTATTGGGATTCCAAACCTCAGTTTTTAGCTTTCTGCTGCCCCTTCCTGCCTGCCCTCCTTTCGGCCTATTCAAAATTGTAAGCTAACGTCTGAAATGGGACGCTGTCCTAAGTGGGTAATGGCTGCTTCCCGTCGCTTTCTCCGTTTGCTGACATCTCTTGGTGCTTTTGTTCCTGGCAGTGGCGCTGATGTTGGACTTGAACACCGAAACGTTTCTTGCGGTGGAAATGAAAGTTTCCGTTCAGTTCTGTCAGTAAGAGTGCATGCAGTAAGATTGTCAATAAGGGGCGCCTGGGTGGCTCAGTCGGTTGTACGTCCAACTTCGGTTCAGGTCATGATCTCATGGTTCGTGAGTTCAAGCCCTGTGTTGGGCTCTGTGCTGACAGCTCAGAGCTTGGAGCCTGCTTCGGATTCCGTGTCTCCCTCTCTCTCTGCCCCTCCCCCGATTGCACTGGCTCCTGAGCTCTCTCTCAAAAATAAATAAACATTAAAAAGAACAGTAACACTTGTTGACTTTCTCTTCCACGTGGTGAGCATTTAGGCTACGTTTTAAATGGTTCAATCTTTGCTTTAAGAAGAGCCTCTGGAAAAGTGAGGAAAATGTAAAGGTTGCAATCATGTTTCCATTTTAAAGTTCAACCACTGGAAAACTTTTTGTTATGGGCGCTTACAGCAGCCTCCCTAAAACTTGATGCTTTTGTATCTAGAAGAGCCTGACAGGTGGCAGCTGGCAGAGAGTCAACGTCAGCACAGCAGAGGCCTGCCGGTCGTGGGAACAGGCAGTAGGCAGTTCCTGACTTCGGGGAAGGCAGGTGCACAGGCTGTGGCATGTGGGATGGTAGCAGACCCGGGACTAGAAATCTTACCTACAAGCTGAGTTACTCTGGGTTCTTTTTTTTTTTTTCTTTTAAAAACTGGATGTCGGTTCACTTTGAGGCTTTCCAGTTTCTTAAAATGTTTGAATTACATCGTCTCCTTTTCTCTTATCTCAAATCTGAAGTAGCTTTTAGAAACGTAGCTAATAATAGTATATCTTTTTTTGTGTGCAGTTTGATAACTATCTTTCACTGGGAAGTTTTTTTCTTTAGAAACTGGTTTGCTTTGCTTGTGCCTGGTGCTTCTGGTGGGGGTGGGGGTGGGGGTGAGAGTGGGGGTGGGGGAGAGGAAAAGTTTCACCTGCGTCTCCTCGCTTTGTACCTAAGCCCTGGGACTGGAGCCATGATCTCGTTCCCCCATTAGAGGGACAAGGGTCACTTATTACTGTGGCCTGAAACATTTTTTAACAGAACAGTGAACAGATCTTCATTCTTCTGTCACTTTGCAAGTTGTTTGCGGCCAGTTTTCTCAACTCGCTGACACTCTGTTTGGGCCCGTGTCGTCATTGTCGAACGTTTCGATTTGCTGCGCATCCTTTTTCTCTCGCCGCTGTCACAGACGAGTTTATCTCGGGTGTCCGTTCCTTCTGA
Source organism: Mungos mungo (assembly GCA_004023785.1). Taxonomy (NCBI): domain Eukaryota; kingdom Metazoa; phylum Chordata; class Mammalia; order Carnivora; family Herpestidae; genus Mungos; species Mungos mungo. The sequence goes on along the minus strand of PISW01007460.1, from coordinate 61,554 downwards.
GTTCTAAGGAGTCCTTGCCTCTACGTTTTGCTAGGTTTCACTCCTGTTGCGTTTGCAGGTGTATCTTGGCAAAGTTGACCGCTGCACTCTGGATTTCCTGACATCATCTTATTTTCCTGTTTCATGAAATTGGAGCTATTCAATATTTTGATCTGGAAATAGTTAATTTGCATAATGTTCATTAAAGTAAAAATACATTCCTAAGAAAATATTCACATATATTTTTTTCTATTACAAAGACGTCGAGACTTTTCTGTAAAGTCACTTGATAATAGTATGAAAAGAAAGCTCAGTAAGCAGAATTGGCAAGGCTAGAAGCCCCGCTTTCGTTGTTAAGTTCATCCAGGAACGCAAGCCAGAGGTGGGCTGTTTGGACTCTATTTCCTCAAGGCTGTAGAAACAAACAGCTGTGAATCAAGAGGTAAGAGCACAGGTTTTGACAGTTGCAACTAAAGTAAATTTGAATGGAAGAAAAACGATTCTAAATGATTATGGAAGTCAAATACCAACATTAAGACTTTGAAGTTATTTGTTTCTTATTCTAGTACTTTCTAAGTAGAAGTTAATTAATAATCAGGATAAGCCCAGACACTCTTGGCTGACACTGGATGGCCCGACCCTGAAGTTATGGTGCTTTTTTTAATTTTTTTTTATTTTTGAGAGACAGAGAGCGCGAGCAGGGGAGAGTCAGAGAGAGAGGGAGACATAGAATCCGAAGCAGGCTCCGGGCTCTGGGCTAGCTGTCAGCACAGAGCCCGACGCGGGGGCTCGAACCCACGAACTGCGAGATCATGACCTGAGCTGAAGCCGGACACTTAACCGACTGAGCCCCCCAGGCGCCCCCTGAAGTTACGGTTTTGAGAGGGATCTGAGTGATACTGATTCCCACGCTGAGTGAGATCATAACCTGTTACTGGTCTCAGCTTCAGTGATGGGGATGTGGAGGGCGGGCAGGGAAATGGGAGAGGGCAGCACGATTACGCTTTCATTCTTTTTCAGAAGGACTAAAGCATTGGCCAGAGAATGGAATCAGGAGTCTACATAGAACTCTTAACAAATATGCTGTGTTCTAGGGTCATTACCTATCTACAGTCCTGATTGCACTTTACACATTTTTAGGACACGCTTCATTAGGATTTAACAAGGTCTAAACAGTTACGTGACTAAGTGATTTAAAGCTTTCAGTCTCAGTAAATAGGCCCGACTCTTCAATCTCCATAATTTTCCAGTGAGCAACAGTTAAAAGAAAGTGAGGATTTGTGTTGAAAAACACTTATTAAAGCTGCTTTTACCATATTTACTAATGATTAACAAAGCTTTCCATTTGTTGATGGTAATGGCTTAGCATTGCTACGCGCCTTAGCCATCCAGGTGGTTTCTGCAGTTTCTTGACAGGAGGGGGGTAGAGATCGGCGTGGGGTATGTGGGCCTGGGCAGAAATTTATTTGGAGGTTTCACATTTAAGCTGCAGCAACTCCCGTTTATTTGGACAAGGCTAGTAAAATGGCTCTGTGCTTTTTGTTTTTTTTTAACGTTTGTTTATTTTTGAGAGACAGAGAGAGACAGACAGAGCAAGCAGCAGAGGGTGAGAGAGAGAGGGAAACACAGAACCTGAAGACAGGCTCCAGGCTCTGAGTGCTCAGCACAGAGCCCGACTCAGGGCTTGAATCCACGAACCGTGAGATCATGACCTGAGTTGAAGTCGGACACCCAGCCGACTGAGCCACGCAGGCGCCCCAGCTCTGTACTTTGAAAAGGCCGAAGCGGTAAAACCTTTACGCGGTATGTTTCTCTGCTGTAAGGAAATACTGTTATTTGGAACTTCGGAGGCGGTGACCAACCTTCGAAGCCTTCACAAGTGCGTTTTGAGCTGAATCCATGAAACGCCATGGAGCATCAGTAAAGTTCACCACCCAAGTGTGAGGCTGTGCCGCCAACGGAGCCCTCCTCTGGTGTGGACTTGATTCACCTCCGTTTCAGCTTTCTCTTCTGTCAGGTGGGCATCACTCTACCTCCCTCCGTTGTGTAAGATGCCTCCCTCAGCGTGTGGAATAGTAAGTGCCCCAGTGAGGGAGGCATGATGAAGACAGTCACGTTGGGGACCTGCGGTAGGACGCGGTGTGCGGCAGGGCACGATGCTTTCAGTCATGGAGACAAACGACAACGTGAAAATCGCATTTAGGGTCAGACACTCACTTGATGCAGCACGTCTGTCTTGCTGAGGATCCGTTTGTATGACGAAGGTTTTGGTTGATTATCGTTTTGTCCCGAAGGCCGTGGGACTGCGTGCCGCTCATCGGTGCGTTTCAAGAGTAGACCCTGGGGAAGTGTGCACGGAACAAGTGGATGCACGCCTTTGCTTACCTGAGTCGCAGAAAAGCCAGGGCGCTCTCAGGCGGAGCCCTGAGACCCCTGTGATCTGAGGTCCAGGAAGACAGTCGCCACTGAGCTGCGCCCCTCTCAGAGCTCATCAGAAGGGTCTTGTTGCCTTGGGAACGACACTTCAGTGGAGGTTAACATACCTGAGTGAGTTTTGTCCGCTTTGGAGCAGGGGTATGGGAAGCCTGGAGAAGAGAACTCTGTCGGGGGTTGGGGGGCGTGGGGGGCAGAAATCGGTCTTCGAAAACGTGAAGGGTGGTTGTTACTCTTTGGAAGGCAGAAGGGACGGGGCGGGGTGGAAGGGGGGCGGCAGGCAGGCAGGTCAGAGGAGATGATGAGGTGCTGGAGGGGCTCACAGCCTGGGAGTGCAGTTAGGAGCGCCACCCGCACCGCCCTCCGGGGAAACAGGAGCACCCGCAGGGCCTCCCCTCTGCCCCGTCCCACCTCTAGCAGCAGCAGCAGCAGCGAGCCTGCCTCGCCCCTGCGTCTTCACAGTGGAGTTTGTTTCGTGACCCCGCAAGGGATTATTTTAAACGTGCGCGGGGTTGAGCATTAGCACAGATGACCCCAAGTGTCTCTTCCAGGCCTGATCTACACAGTTCTAGAATCTCACATCTCATGGGAGGAACGTGGGTGGTTTGAAGGTAATTTCTTGACAGATTACAGCTGTTTCTTCACTTAACGTTTTTCTTTTTTCTTCTAGAAAGACATAATAGGAAATGATTATTCATGATACCAAATGACTCTTTGCTTTATGAGAGGGCTTTTTTCAACCTCCTTTAAATAGGAGCCTCATTTTAAGTGTATTTACAGTTTAGTTCAACAGCAGTTTAAAACTGAAACTATTATGTATTGAAAAGTCAATCAGAAATGGTTTAAGCATTTCTAAAATTGCTGTGTAAATTAGTGGAAAATGAGCAAAAAACGCCATAGAAAGCAAGAAACATCTGTATTTTCTTCAATCTCAAATTTGTGTATATCTACCTATCCCTATCCACCTATTTATGTGACAGCCAAAATTGTTCTGTGCAGAGATGGAAATCTCACTTACGTGCAACTTGCAAGTTCTACATTCGTGGTACTTAAGTAGATACTGACTTGAAATTAATTCCACCTCGTGCCTGCCTGCTTGCCTTGACTTCTTGGTACTTTTGAGTTGTGCCACATCCGTGCCTCCTTTGATAGGGATTGGAATGATGGGTGCCAGTCACCTACTTAAACTGGGAGGGTTAGTACGGCTTGAACCTGCGAGTAGACCCCGCTCCCGTAGGGAGGGAGCGCCTGTTTCCGATAATGCTAGTTTCAGTTAACCTGGTGGCATGGGGGGCTGGGGGGCTGCGTGTTCATTATCAGTTTCAGAAGGAGAGAAAACATTGCACAGCCCAGTACTTGCCAGTTTGAGAGTGCTTTCATTTTCGAAACTAAGCCATCCTCCTGTAATTTGTGTATTTAATTCAGAATGTGGTAATCTGACTTAATGGCCTGCCAGATATTTTAGTGAGATTCTTTTCTTCCTGCCCAGAGATTAGGCAGGCTCTCAAACTGCCTTCAAGTACATTTACAGCTGGCTGCCTGAGGCGGGAGGAAGCTATGGGCCAGTTCCCCCGCTGTAGTCACTCCAGCTGTAAGGTTGGGGGGTAGGTTCAGGATACATTGAAAAACAGATGCTGGGTTAGAGCTAAAATTTTCTGGATAAATTGCCGAATAAGTGTAATCAAAAAATGTTTATTCTATTTGTATTTAGCTGAAAGCAACTCAGGAAAGATACAAATTTATATACTTCCCCCTTAGAATTAGAAAAAAAAAACCCAGCTGAATCCTGTCTCTGTTCTGTCTCACGAGCTAGACATTGTAATAGCGGGTAAAGTGTCCGGCACCCTCCCTCACTGCCCGCTACCCGTCAGTCGAGTTGTCTAAGTGTACTTTATCTAATTTCTCCTGACTTAAACATTTTTTTTGTTTTATTATTTTTAAGAGAGAGAAAGAGCGAATGGGGGAGGGGCAGAGAGAGAAAAGGAGACACAGAATCCGATGCAGGCTCCAGGCTCTGAGCTGTCAGCACAGAGCCCGATGCGGGGCTCGAACCCACGGGTTGTGAGATCATGACCTGAGCCGAAGTCGGACGCTCCACCGACCGAGCCCCCCAGGCGTCCCGACCTGACTTTTCATTCCACCGCACAGAGTATGGAAGAGTCGCTTGCATAGTCAGGAGTGGTTGTTGATTACAGATACCAGCTGCACATAAGTTGGCAAGTGAAATAATTGAACATGCCACTTATTTTACGCTTTTCTAAGGTCTCCTATCTGCTAAGTAGAGAGATTGTTTATGGTGTCTTAAAGAGCCATATTTTGAGGACTCCATAGGTGGTTAAAATACCTCCGTGGCGCAGAAGCGCAGATACGAGTGCGTCTCCTGGCTGGCTGCGGTCCGTTTCCCAGGAGCCCCTTCCTTTGCACGACTGTACCTGTGGTTGTGGAGTGCCTAGCCTCTCGATCCCGTATTACTTTTCCGCTGAGTTTCAACATTTTGTCTAAAGTGTTGTTTGAGTCCCTTCTAGACTGTCTCAGGTAATTCCATAAGAATTTATAAATGAGGCCAGTTTCCAATCTAAACTTTGGTGGGGAAAACCCTTTCAGTTAGCATTGTACCTTCCAGGTAATTATTTGGCATTTGCCTTGAATGTCTGTGTGTGTGTACCTGTGTGTCCTCATTTAATTTAGACGTCTTTATGTTTTTCTAATATAAATTTTTGGAATAAATATTGAAGACAAACACTTGGTCTACGTAGGAACCTGATGAATTTCCCGTAGGTGGTTTTCATCCGCTAGGGCACAGAGGGTGTTCAGGCTACCTGTTTGTCAATTTGTTGAAGCTTGGACTCCAGCCCCAGATCAGCTGAATCACAATGAAAGTTACTCATCGTGCATAACACGTTCTTGAGTCATAAATGAAAAGGGTAGGTAATTATTTCCGATCCATGATGTGGAGGAAATCTTTGTTGGCTGAGAAAGGCAGAAGGGGGTTGGTTTAGGAAACCACTCAGTCTGGGTTCTAGCATCTTCTCAAACCGCATCTTGGAGGATAGTCCTCCTTTCACTGTCCTTCGTTCCTTGGCCCTCTCTAGCTCCTTCTCTTAGGTCTTTGAGGACTCGTGCATGCTGGGTCTTGGTTCCCCACCGGGTCATCCTTGAGACCCGCGGCCTGGCCTGCCTCCGCTTTGTGTCCCCCAGCGGCTAGCGTAGACCTGGGCACGCAGACGCAGGACAGACATCTGGACGTCCATGCCCAGAGCCTGCCTCCGTGCTGAGAGGAGCACAGGACTTCGGCTTGGAAGCCGTGGCTCTTGGCCGAGTCACAGCCAGGTTTAAGCCCCCTGACATGGCATGGCTGTCGTCAGCGCGGCCTCTGCTGGCCGTGGCCGGGATGTGTGTGACCAGTGCGGAGCCCCGGGCGGACGCCCGTGCCCCTGGTCACCACACCCCACAGAACTTCAAGCTGTGCTCGGGCCATCACCCTTTTTTCTTTGTCTATTGGCGGTGGACTCATTGCTGCTTTGGTGCTTTCTGAGAGACCAAAAGCATTTCAAAATTCTGGATTTGTGTTTATCAGAGACCTTCTCTTGTGAAAAATGCTCTAAAGCTTTTCTAACGATAAACTGTGGACTCCTGTATGTATAAAAACTTATATTTTTACTTCTAAGAGTTCTTTAGTAGCAGTAGAGAAATATTTAGTGAATGTTGCATTTTGACTGCTGTCTAATTCACTGGTGGGAGAATATATGGAAATATATGGTGATTTGACACAAAATCGTACTGTTGTGATAGGAAATTAGTGGGAATAAATGGTGATTTGACACAAAATCGTACTGTTGTGATAGGAAATTAATCTTACAGGTAATACTAACATACCCAAAGATTTTCTTTCATTCAGCAAATATTTAACCCCCGTCTGTGTTCATGGAGCTATATTCTATCCTATAGGTAGTTTAGGGATGGAAGCCTTGTTTTGTTTCTACCACAAGAAGTAGGCACATCAATACCATAGGCTGCAGTGGGCGAGGCTGGGAGGCCCCAGAGCTGGGCTGTGGCAGCACCGGAGGGACCACAGGCGAGGTGGGGCCTGAGCCAAGGCCTCGACGCACGTGTTCACCTTGGGGGAAAGGCACGTGGGCCTCAGTGATGGAGGGAAGAGTGAGGATCAGGTGATGACAGCTAGGCCAGTGACTGGGGGGGGGGGCAGTGTGCAGGGAGCTGGCGAACGGGGACAGAGCCTGATGGTCTTTGGGGTGCGACGAAGTAGATGTGGGGCTTCTATCTTCTGGGTGTACTTTTAGTTAGAGGTTAGGGCCAAACCGGATCTGACCTAGAAGTCAGTGAGCATTACAGACATTGATGGCTGTACAAGCTCAGAAGATTGGCTGCTGGGCTGTAGACCTGGGTGCTGAGAACCCCGCCCTTCAGAGTCCTGAGTTCCTGGGGCTCCTGGGTGGCTCAGTCGGTAAAGCCTCTGACTCTTGATTTTGACTCTTGGTCTCATGGTTCATGAGTTCAAGCCCTGCGTCGGGCTTCACACTGACAGCGCAGAGCCTGCTTTTGATTCATTCTCTCTCTCTCTCTCTCTCTCTCTCTCTCTCTCTCCCCCTCCCTCCTGTGCTCTCTTTGCCCCTCTCCTCCCTCCGTCCCTCTGTCTCTCAATAAATAAACTTAAAAAACAAACAAAAAAGAATCCTGAGTTCCTCACGCAAACCGAAGGCTCAGCGACACGGCCGTGACCACGTCTGATTCAGTGCATGGGCCCCAGTGCGGTGGGGCCGCTGGGAAGCTCTCCAGGAGGGAACAGTGCTAACCCATTTTCTGGGAGCACAGATTAAACCCTGGCCTGGGCCTGTGACCCTGTGCCTGAGGAGGTGTGTCCGATAGGGACAAGGACAGACAGCCCTCCCACCTTAATTAAGAGGAAGTGAGTTGACTTGACGCCTGTATGTAAGATTCTCACTGCCTCTCCTGAGCTGGCAGCTTTCTCTCCATTCGGGTCTAGATCTCTGGGGGAGGAAACAGTCCAAAAAAGAATCACAAAAGACTGATTCTCAAGGTAATCCAAGACTTTAGCATCTGTTAATCACCTTGAACTTGACTCCTTCTTGCTGTCTTTCATGGCTTCAATCTGTGAAATTAATAGAGGAGCCTAGAATTTCCTCAGGGACTTTGGGGATGTTTTGGCGGAGTCTTGAAGTGAGTGAAACATTTCGCCAGGAGATGAGAAAAGCTTCTCAGCAGAAAACGGGGAGAAAGGGCGCGCCCCTGGCGTGTGCCGTGGGAAGGGGAGGTGGGCACAGTGAAGGCAGCCAGGTATGAGGAGCGGGGATGTGAAGGGCCTTGAGGGCTGTGCCTGGGAGGCGGGACCACCCTGTGAGCCGTGTGGAGACCTTGCAGGGAGCAAAAGAAGCCTCCGCGCTTGTTGTCTTGTGAATTTCAGGAGCAGACCACACAGTATGGTTGGTACTAGAGTCGGAATGCTGGTCCCTTGCTGGGGACAGCCATGACCGGGATCGCAGCAGGGAGGCTCGCGGTCGCTGGCTGTGTCGGCACCTCGCTCAGGGGAGAGGCCCAGCACTTTACACCTTCATCCGTGGGGGCTCGCTGTCCACGTGTGCAGGGGAAGGAGGTTGGCGGCAGGAAGATGAAGCCAGAGGGTGGAAGGAACTGGAGGTGAAGGTCTTAACTGGGTTTGGCTGCAGTGACTGTTTCCATGACCATGTCCCCCCCGCCCGCTGCCCGGCCTTTGAAGAGTATACTCCGGGTACCTGTTCTCCCCGGTGCTAGTTAGCGGGTGTATTTGGAAATTTGGCCCGTGTCGTGTTCCTACACCTATTACTCATTTCTAAAAGCCAGCAGTTTTCTGGCTTGAGGGAGTGAAATCATGAGAACAATTGAGTTTTCAGTATTCAAGGGCAGGATATTATTGCCCCAGGAATCTGTTGTGTTTTCAAGTCACTGTGACCAGATACTTAGCGGTCTCTCTGCCGCAGCAGGAATTAGACATGATCTTAAATGTGCTAAGGAGACAGAAGGTTGGGTAGGGGCTTCAGCAATACAGATTGTGACCTAAGAAGTGCCCAAGGAGGGACTTCTGTTCCCTGGGAGCTCGTGAGCACCGTATGCAGAGAGCCTGCTTTGTGCTGGGTTCTGGGGCTGGATGCTGGGGACACATGGTGCCTCCAGGAGCCTGTCATCCAGGAGGAAAGCTGGTGTGTGAGCGAGTCTCCGTGCGGTGGGTGGGAGCCAGTGGCGGGAGAAGCGGCACAGAGGAGGGGCTGCTGCCGCCCGGGGGAGCACGGAGGTTTAGAGGCGAAGCCTGGGCGGGCTCCTAGAGGAAGCGAGTCTCCGCACAAGCGGCTCAAGTATTGCCGGCAAGAGGGGAGGCAGGCGAGGCAGAGGGACAGGGCATAGAGGTGTGTGACGACACCTGTCTGGGGGACCGGGCGTCCTTGGTGTTGCTGGAGCCTGACGTGCTGGGGCAGGGATGGCAGCACGGGGCGGATTTCAGGTAGGGATGGCCTTGCGCCTGGAGACACGCACGAGACTCGTGTTCAGATGTGAGCGAGGGAAATCAGGAGGCGGGCGGGAGCAGGTGGCCACATCCTCGGCAGCGTGTTGCTGGGCGTCAGGTCCAGAAAGACCTTTCAGCCCTCCTTCCCCTGCAGCGCCCTGGTTTTGCTCTGCATCTCACCAGAGGCAGCGGGGCTGTGGCCCGGCTTTAGCGTCAGGCAGATCCGAGTTCCAGTTCTGGCTGCACGTCTTACCTGATGTGTGACCTCGGACAGAGCTTCACCTTTCTGAGACTGTCCTCTAGAAGATGAGGATGCTATCTACTGATAGAGGGTCTGGGAGGGTCAAAACGAGGAGGGCAGTCTTAGCTCAGCCCCTGGCACAGGGTGAGGTCCTGCACGGAAGGGGCGGCGCTGCTGTTTTCATTAATGACCATCTCAGGCAGGTAGTGCCGGCAGTCGGGCGGGAGGGGAGGTGGGGGCTGCGGGCACAGTGAGGGGCCCTGTCTGGCTGTGGGTCCGCACACGGGGGCCGGGGCAGGGGAGCGTGGCTCTCTCGGGCTCACGTTCCCCAGGCCTGCTAGAAGGCGAGGGTCCCGGGACACCTCATCAAAGTGATATTCTTTTTTTTTTATTATTTAAAAAAATTTGTTTAATGTTTATTTGCTTTTTTGAGAGAGAACGAGTGGGGGAAGTGTGGGGGGTGGACAGAGGATCCGAAGCAGGCTCTGCATTGACTGCAGAGAGCCTGATGCAAGGCTCGAACTCACGATCTGTGAGACCCTGACCTGAGAGAAGTCCGATGCTCAGGGCGCCTGGGGGGCTCAGTCGGTGAAGCCTCTGACTTCAGGTCATGATCTCACGGTTTGTGGGTTCGAACTTCGCATGGAGCTCTGCTGACAGCTCAGAGCCTGGAGCCTGCTTCGGATTCTGTGTCTCCCTCTCTCTCTGACCCTCCCCTGCTCACGCTGTCTCTTCCTGTCTCTCAAAAATAAATTAAAAACATTAAAAAAAATTTTTTAAAAAGAAGTCAAATGCTTAACTGAGCCACCCAGGCACCCCAAAGTGATGTTCTTAAGTTGCGTGGAGCCTTGCCAGCAGGGCTGAAGGGAGAGGCCCAGCAAGCCCACCACTCACAGTGCCCGGTTCCCATGGCTCTTCCTGCAGAGCTGTATCTGGAAATGTGATTAAAGCCCTGCCTGGGGTGGGGGGAGTGTGGATGGGTAAAGTAGAGGAAGGGGATTAAAAGGTACAGACTTCCCGTTCTAGTCCTTCACAGAGACGTAACTACGGCACAGGGAGCAGGTAACACGACTCTGACAACTTTGCTCTGGGGCAGGTGGTAGTTTTACGATGTACATGAACGTGGAATCTCCATGTTGCACACCTGAAACTAATAAAATATTGTATGTCGACTGCACTTCAATAAAGAAAAGGAAGAAAAGAATGGAAAAAATCACCACCCTAAAGAAAAACTTTCTTTCTAGACTCCTGGGTAGTTTTAGTTATCTGTGGTCGGGCTCAGCAGTTCCCGCCCGATGTGCCCTCCGTGGACAGAGAGCTCAGGACACAGAGAGCGGGAGGTGCTCCAGTCAGGCTGTGCTTCCACTCGTGGCCGTGAGCGGGTGGCAGGTGCGCACGGGGAGCGCCCCTGCTTTCAGAAGCCAGCCCTTGAGTTCAGGGTAAGGCACTTAAGCTCTTCCTCCTCTCCCCCGACCCCCCAGCCCCCCGTTTCTTTTTTGCTTGTTTTCGTTTTTGATCTCTAGGCTACTAATTCTTTGCGGCAAAAGTTTTAAGTTTTAGGTATTTTTACCCGTCCTCTTTGATTCCCAGATGACATGCACTGTGTATTGCACACTGTGTAAGAAGACTTATTAGTTACGTAAAGTTACACATTGTAGTCCACGTGTTAGATACATTAGAGAAGAAACCTGTGGCTTTAAGGGATAGGTTAGCCCTTTAAGGTGTGCGGTTTTCTATTATTTTAGCACGCGGGCCACGTTTGCCTGGCTTCTGCTCCAGTGAGGTCAGGGCTCATCCATACAGTGGGTGAGTGTGACTGTTAAACCTTTCATCCCATCCCTCATCTCCACACTGCAAGAGTCCGTTCCTTTTGTAAAAACAAATGGGGCAGAGCGTGCCTTCTGGTTCCCCTTGCGGTTAAGCGTGACCTGGGAGGGCTCCACGGAGGGCGTCGGGGCGTCGGTCATTCATGGGTACGCGGATCGCTGCAGTAGCGTCCTGGCTGAGTCCTCGCCATCTCACCGGCTGGCATCCTGAAGTGCTGCTCTCTGGACGAGGGGCACCTGCGCCAGCCTCCTCAGGGCGCTTGGGTCACTGGGAGCCACCTCCCCAGCCAGGCATGTCGGCCTGGGGCTCCCTCGTGCTTCCCTCCTTCCTGCCCTTGCCTGGGAGTTGCCCCGCCCCCCACCCGCCCTGATCCCTTACTTTGTTCAAGGCTCTTCTTGAGGCTCCTTGTTTTAAAGCCTTTGCAGATGAGCGGCCTCTCACGGAGGTCTATGCCCAGCCTGCGGTTGGTGCACTTGTGTCCCCGTCTCACCTGCTGTGGACTGTTGTCACGCTTCCTACATGTGAGAGGCTACCAGGCTCGTGGGGGAGGCACTGGGAGGCCATCCAGGGCGGGCTGCCGTCGCTTTCCTGGGACGGAACCCTGGGCTTGACTTTTCCAGCGGAACACAACGGCAGCGCCAGAGTAGGTCTGACGCGTCTTTGAGCTCCCAGATGCCTTCAGCGTTTGTCCGTCGTCTGCCGCTCACGGTTCAGTCGCCGTCAACGGGCCCTGATTCTTCTAGAGCAAAGTGGGGGGAGAGTATATAGGTGTTTGCACCCTAGGGTAGTCTGTGATTCACGTGTGGATACAGAATCTTTCTCTGTGTAGTGTCGGGGGAAGCATTTTAGGGTGCCCCGTAAAGTCTGTGTGACTTGGAAAAGTCCCAGAGTAAAATTCGTTCCTGCTACAGTTTTTGTAGGTGAAAAAGGTGAAAGGAATTAACTTTTCTTCCAGAAACTAAAGCGATGTTGTGTTTATTTGTTGGAGAGCCCCCAAATACTAATCTCTGTTACACATTCCTCTTTCTGGAAGGAAACTTCAGGGTGTGGCGCACACGAGGGAAGGTGCCCCAGCGTCTCGAGGCTCAGCCCCTCGAGTGGCTTGTTTTACTAAGCGTAACGCTTCTTGTCTTTTCTCTCTCTTTGTAGTCAGAAAATGGGTAAGAAGAGTCGAGTGAAAACACAGAAATCAGGCACTGGTGCCACAGCGAGTGTGTCTCCGAAGGAAACCTTGAACCTGACCAGTGAGCTGTTACAGAGTAAGTCCCCCCTGGCCTTCCTGCCCTCGCGCTGCCCAGTGGGCCTCTGGCGTGGCAGGCGGGGAGCGGGAAGAGCGTGGGTTCAGATCCCAGCCCGGGAGCCACGGGAGGTGCTCGGGTTCTGGCGTTTCTCTGACCGCCCCTCTCCCCTCCTGTGGATAAACCTGGGGGTGTTGGCAGTGGGCAGAGAGGGACAAGGCCTGGGCGGGGCCGTGAACGGGGAGCTTCTCTAGCGCAGCCACCCAGCGCGTGGGCCCCGGTGGGCGGGGCCATGTCAGCCCCGAGAGCCCGGGCCTGCGACGGGCCTCCCAGGGAGCACCCTCTGGAACTCTGCTCCCCTTTATTTTTAGTGATTCGGTCATAGACTTCCAAGTTCTTGGTTCAGGGAAATTAAATATTAAGTGTCTGTACTTGCTTTAGTAAGTTAGTGTAAATTGGTAACTTCCTTTTTTAACTGAGGGTTTAAATCAGTGCTGTGTAGGTTTCCAACTTGGCTGTGGTCCCTCTGTTCACCCACTACATTTGTCTCCTTTTCCTCTTCTGTTCAGATTATGTGACAGGCCAAATCCCAAATACAAACTTAGCTTTCTTTCTTTTTTTTTTTTAATATTTTTAATGTTTTTTCTTTATTTTTGAGAGACAGAGAGTGCCAGCAGAGGAGGGTCAGAGAGAGAGAGAGGGAGAAACAGAATCTGAAGCAGGCTCCCGGCTCTGAGATGTCAGCACAGAGCCTGACACAGGGCTCGAACCCACGAGCCGTGAGATCATGACCTGAGCAGAAGCCGGACGTTTAACCGACTGAGCCCCCCAGGTGTCCCCAAACTTAGCTTTCTCTCCCTGCCAGCTGTAGGTAGCAACCGAGTCGGGGTCAGGTCCTGCCCCAGGTGCTCCGGTGGACCCCCTGTGACCCCCACCCCCAGAGCAGTGCGGGCCCCCCACGGAGCCCTGATGTGCTGACCCCTTACCTTCCCCGTCCCCCACCGGACTGTGGGTGGCTTGTGGACGGGCCTGTCTCGTATGCCAGGCCTCAGGCGGTATTTCCCCGGGAAGAGTGACCGGTTAGACCTAATAGTTATGAGTCACCGTGGGTTAGGACTAGTTGGTGTTATTTACCACATATGCTCTCTTTGTCAGAGAACAAGGGTGGTGTGGGAAGAACGCTCCCTCTTTAAACTATTGTTATTTGCAAAGGAAAGCGCTTGCCGACGGGCCGGGTGCCCAGAGCACGGCCTTCAGGAACGCCCAGCACTGGTCTCGGTGCTGGCTGTTTGCCTCTGGCCCCTCCAGCGGGTCTCCGCGTCCTTTTTGGCCCTGATTGTGCCGTCTCTTTTTGTGGCTCCCCCGGAGTGCTTAATATAGAGCCTTACACATGATGTGAAATGTTTGTTGAGTAATTGTCCTTGTGTCCAATTTAACTGGCTCCTATAGAGAACCATTGTTCTAGGGATTTAACTAGAAAGAAATGTTGACTTTTAAGGTTACCTTTTTTTTTTTTTAATCCTCTAGAAGAGTTTTTAGGGAAACACTTTGCATTTTAACCTAGCTTTTGAGATGTCCCCATGCGCCAGTCTGTTCTGAGGAAAATCTGTCCGAGCAGCAGGGCCAAGGCTGCAAGGTCAGTGCTCACACTTGGGTACGGCGCCCAGGTTGCCTTCAGACGGTTTGTGCGCTTTGAAAAGTACACCTGATTGAAACCTGTCACATTTACCGTCATGGCTGTGGCTTCTTTGTCCTTTAAAAGTAAACCAGCAGAGGGGGCGCCCGGCTGGCTCAGTTGGTGGAGTGTGTGACTCTTGACCCTGGGGACATGAGTTCAAGCTCCACGGTGGACATGAAGCCAACTTTTAAAAATGGTCGGGGCGCCTGGGAGGCTCAGTCAGTCAAGCGTCTCACTCCTGGTTTCGCCTCAGGTCATGATCTCACAGTTCACGGGTTCGAGGCCCGCACTGGTTCTGCTCCAACAGTGTGGAGCCTGCTGGGGACACTCTCTCTCCGCCTCTCTCTGTTTCTCTCTTTGTCCCTCCCCTGCTCGCTTGCTCGCTCACTCGCTCTCAGAATGAATGAATAAACTTAAAAAAAATTGAAAACAAAATTAAGAGTAAACCAGCGGAAGTCACAAAACCCAAACCCTCTTTGTGCTGAAGACTAGCCGGCTACGTGGAGAGCAGGCAGGGTCTGAGCGCCGTGGCTTGTGTGTTCCAGAATGCAGCAGCCCCGCGCCCGGCCCGGGGAAGGAGTGGGAAGAGTACGTGCAAATCCGGTCTCTCGTCGAGAAAATACGGAAAAAACAAAAAGGTACGTTTTCTAGAACAGGAATCCTATTTTAGTGAAATCCCGGAGAGGCATGGCACAGGGTAGGGGGATGCGGCGCCCTTCCTGCCCGCAGAAGGTCACCGGGAAGGGGCCCAGGGTCACGAAGAGACGCATCGGAAGCCGTCCCAGGATCCGCCCCGTCTCTGAGGTGCGGCTGCCGCCTTTGGGAGGAGTAAGAATGTTCCGCTGCAGGGGAAGAGTGTTCGTGTTTAGGAGCTAAAATGACACAGCGTTCATTTTTTATTTTATGAAATCTCTAGAGCTGTTTGATTTTCCGTAGTGCGCTTCCTTTAGGGTTGAGGTCGGTACCGAACGCCATGAGTGATCAACACACAAACACACACTGATTGAAGCCAAATGAAGAACTCAGACAAATCTTGGCTAAGTAAGAGGTGCAGGTCTGTGTCTGAAGCTGTGTCCGTACAGGGCGCGTTCAGCAGGTGTCTGAACGGTTCTCAGCCAGGCCGGCGATGGGGCCAAGTGTCAGTTTGAAAAAGCCTGTTCAGTCTGCCTATTGTTTTTGTTCCGTTAAGCACAAAAAATAAAGATCGGGATGCAGGGCCACCTGGAAGGTAGAAGGGAAGCACGAGGAGCCTGCGCTTTAAAGGGTGAGAGGGAGCTTCTTAGGCTCCCATGTTTATGTGCTGCCCCGAAAGTGGGTCAGAAGAGGGTTCTTTTTTATTTTATTTGCTCTCGGTAGTAGTAGTTTTATTGCTCCCCTGTGTGCTTCGGCAAGCGTGCAGGCTTTAGATGGTCTCGAACCCCAAATGATGACCAGTTCCTTAGTAAAGTGCTGACTTGCCCCAAGCGGTGGCCTGAGCCGGCCCGTGCTGACCCGTGGTGACCCGTGCTGGCCCTGGCTCATGCGTTCCGCAGCCGAGCAGGTGTCCTCCGTCCTGGGTGTCTGGTCAGCAGAGACCGCTAACTACGCCTGACGCGGAGGTTAGAGCGTTCCTGAGTTCTCAGTGAAGAGGGACTTCTGTCCTAGCCCGTCTGTGACACGGTCTCCTGCGTGTCCACCGTGGGGCAGCGCCACGCCCGGCCGTCCTGCTTCACAGGCCCGGGGGACTGCTGGCCGTGTCTTGAAGCTCCCGTTCTTCTCCCTTTATTCGTCAGATAAACAGTGACTATCCCTGGCTTTGGGAAAAGCATGGCTTTTCAGGTCTTTGAATATTTCAAACATGCTGAAAAGCCCACAAAGTCAGGCGCCGCCACCAAGGAGTCTCCTACCCAGACCCCGTCAGGGCCCGGCGCCGGGCCC
>PISW01007460.1:0-45624 GCA_004023785.1 Mungos mungo | reverse complement strand
ATCAGACCGCCGGAATGTGTAGAATCACGGTGTTGTGTTCTGTTTTTATTGGTGGTGACGCGTACCTTCCCCTCATCCAGATTGCTGGGCAGAGTCGTGCAGGGCTCCCCGGACCAGGCCTGCGGTGCCCAGCCCTACACATGCCCCCTGTGCCCCTGCCAGCCACTGATCTGTTTCCCTGGCCATTCTGCTGAGCCAGGCTGCAGATGAGCCCGGGCACGCTGGCCTCCATGGGCGGGGGGGGCCGGGCGGCCCTGACGACTGAGGTCGTGAAGCCTGCTGCCCCCGCCCCCCCCGCCCCCCCGTTGCCAGTGCGTCGCCTCCTGGAGCCCCGAGTCCTGTGTCAGCAAGCACTTCTCTGTGCCTGGCAGGGGCAGGGGTTGTAACGCGGCTTTTTGTCACCGTCAGGTTACTGGGACCATGTGGTGGTTAGGTGTGTCGCTGTGCTGTTGTGTTGTTCTTGCCTTGTGATTTCTCCTTTTGTCCGCGTGTTATTTAGAGGTGTCCCGTTTAACTTCCAGATATTTGGGGATTTTGGGGGTCTTTTTATTTTGTTGATTTGTAATTTGATTATTCTGTAATCAGAGAACATTGTATGCATTCAGCCTATTCTAATTTACTTTATTTAAAAAAGTTTTAAGCCAATTTGTCTATTTTTTTTAAGCTTTTCTTTTAAAGTGTTTGATTGAAGTGTAACTGACAGTAATATTGGATTAGTTTCAGGTGTACGGCATGGGGGTTGGGGACTCCACGCGTCACAGGATGAGCACCTCTCTGAGTCTGGGTGCCGTCTGTCTCCGGCGAGGGGGCTCGATTTCAGGGTTGGAGCGTTGTCACCGTTTGCGGTGTGTGTTGTTTTAGCTTCCGAGCACAGAGGGATAACGATCGAGGTGCTAACGTAGCTCTTGCTTTCTAACCCGTGGAATCCATACAGGTCTGTCTGTTACTTTCGATGGAAAACGAGAAGACTACTTTCCCGACCTGATGAAGTGGGCCTCTGAAAATGGAGCCTCTGTCGAGGGCTTTGAGATGGTCAACTTCAAAGAAGAGGGCTTTGGTTTGAGAGCAACAAGAGACATCAAGGTGCGTTTCCATCTGTTCGTCGGGGGCCCTCCGTGTGCTTGGACGGAGCTGCCGGGAGGCCACAGGACGAGCAGGCGGGTGTCTGGGCTGGTCCTGACGGTGTAGGCAAACAGGCAGCCTGCAGCCGGCCCTCCGCATCCTGCCGCCTGGTCTCCAGGCTGCCCGGGTTCGAGGCAGCCCCTTCCAGTCTGTGCTCCCTGGGAGCCGAGCTGCGAACCAGTGACCTGGGACAAGTCCGATCCCGTTTTGGGGCCTCTGTTAGGAGAGCACAGAACATGCCTTGAAGGATTTTGAGACTTGAACGGAAGGATGGGGGCTCAGGTGGCCAGGAGGGGGAGCGCGCAGGGCCTGCGATAGCGTGGATGTGGGCGGAGGATGGGTGGTGTTGGGGGCTTACTGGTTTTCTTGGCGGGGGGGGGGGTAGCTGGGTGCTTGGCTGTGTAACCTGCTGGAGCTGCACACCAGAGCGGAACAGGAAGGAAGAACAAGACACATCTGCTCAGGGACAAATGCCTCTTCTCTGCTCTGTCCCTCCTCCCAGATGAAGGGGGCAGCCGCGCCTCGACCTTCCCAGCCTTTCTCTGCCCCTCACTCCTGCTGCTCTCTTAGGAGGCATAACCTAACCTGATGAATTGGGGAGGAGGAACTGGCCTTGGCCTCTTTCTCGGTGGGCGCTGGCGGCCCATGTGCATCCCTCCGGCCTGTGCTCTCTCCACCCTGTAAGCTCCACAGGGGCAGGCCGCACGTGGGGAGGCCCGTGGGGCTCCAGTTCTGCCGGCAGCTAGTGAGGGGAGTCTGTCTAATTCTGGGATTCAGTAGGTGATATTTTGGGTGACCATCTGTTGTAGTCTTGTGCCTCTCTCGCTTCAGTATGGGGATGGAGGAAATCAGTGTTACTTACTCGGGCCCCTCCAATCTCAGGCAGCATGTCTGGCCAAGTTGTAGTTAGCCTTTCATTGAGAACGTCGATAAAGCCTACGCTGGTTTGTTCGATACGATCAGATGTCCGGCATGTGAGTCCCGCCTGGCTCGCTGTTACACTGGCCGGCACGTGAGTCCCGCCTGGCTCGCTGTTACGCCGGCCTTCCAGAGCAGCCAGGGCTCTTCCTTCTTGAGGCTCCTAATCTGTAGTAAAGAACGAGCCACAGACGAGCGGCGGCGGACATCGGGAGGAGGCCACAGGAGCCAGGATGTCGCACGTTCTTCTCTTGCATCAGCGGAGAAGCACCATCTGTGTGGATGCCGCCCCGACTATCTTAGCTGTGGTCTGTTTGCACCGTGTGCGTTTTGTTAAGTTTTATTGAGGTATAATTGATAAAAAAAAAAATGCACATTTTTTTTTAATTTTTTTTAATGTTTTATTTATTTTGGATACAGACAGAGACAGAGCATGAGGGGGGAAGGGGCAGAGAGAAGGAGACACAGATCCAGAAGCAGGCTCCAGGCTCTGAGCTAGTTGTCAGCACAGAGCCTGATGCAGGGCTCGAACCCACGAACGTGAGATCTGACCTGAGCCGAAGTCGGAGGCTTAACCGACTGAGCCACCCAGGCGCCCCCAAAAAATGCACATATTTAATGTTGACGTGTTGAAGGGTTGGGCGTAGGCATACACCCATATCATCACCACGGTCCAGGTGCTGCTCTGTGCGTGTCTAAGCAATGTAGATACATACACAGAACATGCCAAACAGAGACCTCTCCTATTGGCAAAACATGAGATGACACTTTGGAGAATAAATTCAGTAACCGAAATATGTCTTAGGGGCTTGTGCTCTTATCATTGTGCTTCATTTTTTAATTTTATTCATTTTTGAGAGAGTGCACGGGCGGGGAGGGGCAGAGAGAGAGAGGGAGACATAGAATCCAAAGCAGGCTCCAGTTTCCAAGCTGTCGGCAGAGCCCAACGCAGGGCTTGAACCCACAAACTGTGAGATTGTGACCTGAAATGAAGTCGGACCCTTAACCGACTGAGCCATCCAGGCGCCCCTCATTGTGCTTTAAAGAGCACGCAGAGAAAGGAATGTTACTCTGGCTTCAGAAATTCAATAGCAAGAGCAATTCATATTGACAGAGTCAAGTTTTTGTTGGAGAGAGAAATTCTGTTTTGTTTTTAAAACTTAAAAGTACAGCAAAGAATTAATAGTTTTGTGTACCACCCCAAATCCTTACGTTTGCTTCAAATTAAAGTTGAAAGTCTCATTTTTTATTTGTTTTCTCAATGTGTATAGTCGGTGTCTCTATGGGAAGTAGGATTTTAAACCCTGCTTCTATGCATTTCACGATACCATGCACGCTTACTTTTAAACCATATATTTGATGATTGGAAACAAAGTGCTAATGTGCACCTTAAGTAGTATCTCATGTGGAATTGGATTTTTTTTTAATTAAAAAAATTTTTTTTTAAATTTATTTTTGAGAGAGAGAGAGAGATGGCGTGAGCAGGGGAGGATCAGAGAGAGAGAGAGAGAGAGAGAGATACAGAATCTGAAGCAGGCTCCAGGCTCTGAGCTAGCTGTCAGCACAGAGGCCGACGCGGGGCTCGAACCCAAGAACCGTGAGATCACGACCTGAGCAGAAGCCGGATGCTTAACCAACTGAGCCACCCAGGCGCCCTGGAATTGGATTTTTGGCCATAGATGAAGTTTGGGCTGACGATTGTTACATGTTTTGATGATTCTATGATTTTCTTTTTTTCCTCCTAGGCAGAAGAATTATTCTTATGGGTTCCACGGAAATTACTAATGACTGTTGAATCTGCTAAAAATTCAGTGTTGGGTGAGAATAATTTCTGACTTGTTCAAGACAAAGGACAGACGATAAAAATATATAAAATTTATTTTGTGGTTCTCAGGACCATATTTGGATGTTTTATCAAACTAGTGAAATATTCCACCAAATTCATACTGTTTTCTATGCTTTTAATCTTTGGAAGAAAGGTGCATGTTACTTAAATATTACAAGGCTTTTCAGTTATTTCTGTAACTTTAATATGTATTGTGTGTGAATGAATATTTTTTAAGTGACTTTGTGGAACTTAACGCTGTTAACTTTTGGGTTAATTCAGGGCCCTTATACTCTCAAGATCGGATTCTTCAAGCTATGGGAAATATCACACTGGCCTTTCATCTGCTGTGTGAGCGAGCCGACCCTAATTCTTTCTGGCAGCCCTACATTCAGACCCTCCCCAGCGAATATGACACCCCTCTCTACTTCGAAGAGGATGAAGTTCGGGACCTCCAGTCCACACAAGCCATCCACGATGTCTTCAGCCAGTACAAGAACACGGCTCGCCAGTACGCCTACTTCTATAAGGTCATCCAGGTGAGTGGCTGGTGACGGCCTAGATGAACGTCCACACAGTGAGGAAAGAAAGCGAAACCGATGGCTAAGTGTTCACTTCACATTTTCTTACGGACGCTTACACGTGGCCCTCTTTCAGTTAAAAGGCGTTGGGGTTCTAGTCCCCTGTCTCCCCTTGTACGGAAATGTCACTGAAGTGTGGTTGGGGTGGACCGGACTCCATCAGGGGCCGGTGTTGATATGAGTAGCGCTTGATCCTAAATCAGGAAAGTCACCAAATTTTCTGAAAAGGAAAGATTTTGAAGTGGGACTTTGAGGCTGTAAAACGTATCTAATACGAAAAGGGGCTCTGTGTATAAATTTTCCAAGAAAATGAAAGGCCCTTTGTGGGGTCTTTGTGTGCGTATTGACGTGTGTTTTACTAAATTATAGTGGCAGTTAATTTACTAAAGTATAAAGCTGAGTTCTTGGTGTCTTTCAAAGTGTGCCATCTATTATATTAATTTTAATTACTTCTAAGTGAAAGTGTCCTATAAAAAGGTCTGTAAGGTTGTGAACATCACACCCGGTCACTCCTCTCTGAGTTCTGGCAGTTCAGCCAGCGTTACCTTTCGTTTCCTGTCGAGCAGCAGTCCGACCGGTCAGAGTCAGTGTCGTGGTTCCTTCCGGAGCTGAGATGGGGGAGGGTCTCTGCCCCCAAGTCTCCCCTTTCTCTGTCGCTCAAGAATCAGCCCCTGGGCTGCGGTACCTGATACGTGGAGGGAGGGGGACGCTGTTGAGTTTCCTGTGATGTCCAGGGCAGCCCCCCCCCCCACCCCGAGTGAGGAGGTTCCCGACCCAAATGTCAGCAGTGCTGCGGTTGAAAAACCCCGCTTTGTGTTTATGTGTAGACCAGAGTGCCTCAGGTCCCTGCCTGATCCAGGGCTCATCCTTCCTGACCCGTGCGTGGACGCCTGGGGCCTGCGGTGAGACAAACCCGAGGTGAAACCCAGATTCCATATCGCACTTGCTGTTTAATTCGGACACACACGGACCCTTGAGCGGTGTGGGTCCAACTCACACACAGTTCTTTTTGATAAATACGGTGCAGTGTTGGGACTGTTTTCCTTAGGATTCTGTTGATAACCTTTTCTTTCCTCCGGCTTTATCATGACAATGCAGTAGGTACTGCGGAACCTACAAAATATGTGTTGATTGACCAGTGGGGCTTCTGGTCAACTGTAGGCTATTAGCAATTTAAGTTTTATGTAGTTCTTTTTAGATATGCACTTGGGTGGGGTCAGCACCCCAACCCCTGCATCATCTGGGGGTCAGCACCCCAACCCCCGCATCATCTGGGGGTCAGCACCCCAACTCCCGCATCATCTGGGGGTCAGCACCCCAACCCCCACATCATCTGGGGGTCAGCACCCCAAACCCCGCATCATCTGAGGGTCAGCATCCCAACCCCCACACCATCTGGGGGTCAGCACCCCAACCCCCGCACCATCTGGGGGTCAGCACCCCAGCCCCCACCTCATCTGGGGGTCAGCACCCCAACCCCCGGATCATCTAGGGGTCTGCACCCCAACCCCCACATCATCTGGGGGTCAGCACCCCAACGCCCACATCATCTGGGGGTCAGCACCCCAACCCCGGGATCATCTGGGGGTCAGCACCCCAACGCCTGCATCATCTGGGGGTCAGCACCCCAACGCCCGCATCATCTGGGGGTCAGCACCCCAACCCCCGCATCATCTGGGGGTCAGCACCCCAACCCCCGCATCATCTGGGGGTCAGCACCCCAACCCCCGCATCATCTGGGGGTCAGCACCCCAACTCCCGCATCATCTGGGGTCAGCACAGGTGCTCTGTCCTCCTTGTTTCTTCATCTGTGGGACAGAAACAAAAGCCTGGATTTTCAGCGTCACTAATGTCAGCCGAGGTTGGGCTGGCACCAGAGCACCGGTGCAGAGCCAGGCCTCGGTGCCCGTGGCCATGAGGAGCACAGTCTTCTCCGGGGAACACGAAGGACGTCTCGGTCGAAGCACCCCCTCCCGGTGCAGTGTGGTAACGGGGAGGCGGGCTCCGGAGCCGGCCTGCAGGTGCGAATCCCTGCAGCACCATTAGAGCCATGCTCTCTGGGGCATCTCTGTGCCCCCGCTTCCTTCTCTGTAGGATGGGCAGCATGGCACCTGCCCGCACGGTGGCTCAGTGAACCACACAGGAGGTGACGCCGCACACTTTGCTGCAGAAATTCTTGCTCCATTTGTGTTTCTATCTTGTGTCCATTCCTCCGTTCTTTCAGTTTTTTATTGTTTTAAATTGCTTCTCCCTTGCACCTGCTATGCCTTATGGACCCTTAACCTTAACCTCCCTCGGGAAAGAAACACCCCTAGTGGCCCAGGATAATGGGGAGTGTTCCCGCAAGACCAGGGACTGCACCCGGAGTGACCCGTTACGAGCTCAAACTTGCTTCAGAGTCTCCTGCTTTTGTTAGTGTTGTTGGCTTTGCTTCCATGTTTTAAAACATTAGCCGTTCACCCAAGTGTTTATGTGTTCGCTCTAGTTTAAAACCCGTGTTAAATGACGTGCCGTCAAGGCAGGCTGGCGCTGGAGGAAAACAGCCCAGTTTCTCCCGGGACTGTACATGCTGCCGTGTGCACCTCGGGGTCCCTGTCCCGGGGAGAGGGGACGGCTTTGCGTGTAGTCAGCAGTCACCCCGACACCACGGTCAGTCACGGGACACTCACTTCACATCAGTAAGCCAGGCCGTAGAAGGGAATCCTCACACACTGAAAACACGTCCCAGTGCGACGTGGCGGGAAAGCTCCCAGTGGGCGGCCCGCTCGCAGTGCTGGCTGGAGCCGCCCAGGCAGCCGGAAGGGGGAGCGAGGGGACCAGGCTGCGGAGGGGTTGCATCGTTACCTTTTTATATATACGTATATAGTTTATTGTCACATTGGTTTCCATATAACACCCAGTGCTCTTCCCCTCAAGTGCCCTCCTCCATGCCCATCATCTCCCTTCATCTCTCCCCCTCCCCCTTCACCCCTCAGTTCATTTTCTGTATTCAAGAGTCTCATGATTTGCCTCCCTCCCTCTCTCCCTAACTATCTTCCCCCCTTCCCCTCCTCATGGTCCTCTTAAGTCTCTCCTGTTAGACCTGTGAGTGACACATATGGTATCTGTCCTTCTCCGCCTGACTTATTTCGCTTAGCATGACTCCCTCGAGTTCCATCCACGTTACTACAAATGGCCATATATCATTCTTTCTCACGGCCATGTAGTACTCCATCGTGTATATATACCACGTCTTCTTGATCCATTCGTCAGTCGATGAACATTTAGGCTCTTTCCATCATTTGGCTATTACAGAAAGTGCCGCTATGAACGTTGGGGTACATGTGCTCCTATGCATCAGCACTCCTGTGTCCCTTGGGTAAATCCCCAGCAGTGCTACTGCTGGATCATAGGAGAGTTCTTTTGTTAATTTTTTGAGGAACCTCCACACTGTTTTCCAGAGCGGCTGCACCAGTTTGCATTCCCACCAACAGTGCAGGAGGATGCCCGTCTCTCCACACCCTCGCCAGCATCTATAGACTCTTGATTTGTTTATTTTAGCCTCTCTGACTGGCGTGAGGTGGTATCTCAGTGTGGGTTTGATTTGTATTTCCCTGATGATGAGTGACGCTGAGCATCGTTTCATGTGCCTGTTGGCCACCTGGATGTCTTCTTTGGAGAAGTGTCTGTTCAGGTCTTCTGCCCATTTCTTCACTGGGTTATTCGTTTTTTGGGTGTGGAATTTGGGGAGTTCCTTGTAGATTTTGGATACTAGCCCTTTACCTGATAATGTCATTTGCAACTACCTTTTCCCATTCCTTCAGTTGCCTATTAGTTTACTGATTGTTTCCTTTGCTATGCAGAAGCTTTTTATCTTGATGAGGTCCCAATAGTTCATTTTTGCTCCTGATTCCCTTGCCTTTGGGGATGTGTCGAGGAGGAAATTGCTACGGTTGAGGTCAGTCACCTTTTTAAAGATTATGGTTTGGTCGAGCTGGTTGTAGAATGTTCTCATTGCTCACGAAAGTCCTTGGGGTCCAGAGGAGGCACACTCGTTCGTGTTGTGCTGCCGTTGTCTTGTTAGGCCGGACTCTCTCCCCAGCGCCACACCGTGTGTCTTCCTCATGCTGTTTCAGGGTCAGATAGGAGGCTTTCGCTCCGTTTTCGTGGGTCACTTCATCCGTGTGTTGGCATCCGGGGAGAGGGAGTGAGGAGTGTGTTACATCAGTTCATAGTTAACATTTCGGTGACAGTGACCGGTCCTCAGTGTTTTGCTGGGCCTTGTGGCTCTTCCACTTTTCTGGATCATGGGAACCCTTTTCCCAGAGAGACATACATATGTCCAAAATCACAAATGCTTGTGTACCATTTGAGGGTGTCCAGGTTTTCCAGAATCCGATTTCCAGTTTTCGGTTACGACTTCCCATTTAAAGTCATCGTGCTGCGGCTGCGCATTGGCCCAGAAACTCACTCTTTTTCTTCTGAGCCGACCGCTGGCTGGAAGGTCAGTCAAGTTCTTGGCCGCTACCTCCAGGTGCACCAGCAGTGCGAGTGCAGGCATGACATGGTCCTGTGTGTCCGGGCTGATGGCCCCCAGTCCCTGGGAGAAGGGTCCCGAACAGTGTTGCTCATTCAACCTTGTGTCTTGCTTCAGGCCGTAGGATGTTAATTCTGGAAGAAAAGCAGCGTTAGCCCTGACTTCTGGTCATTATAACTTCCTCGAGGCAGCTCTCCCGGTATTGCGCTTTTTATTTTAATGTTTGTCTCTCTGTCTCCTTGGTTGTTGTTGACTGAAAACTAGAAAAATGATTTCCCATGCTCTTTTCTCCCAGCGTCTTTTCTTGGTCAAGGGTTTTTTAGAATACAGTCGTTCAGATTACTTTCCGTCTGTAACTTGCTTGGCAGAGTTTGTTCACAAGTCCTCCCGAACCTCTGCCGGTTCTTACCCGCAGCGCCGGGGCTTGGGCTTCATGATCGCCACATTTTTTTATGCTGTATTTACATCATCTTCTTGAGGCGAGATGTTCAGTATCCAGCGTTTGCTTTGGGGTTCAGCAGGTGGTGGTGCGGGACCGGAGGCCTCGGACGCCAGGAGCTGAGTGAGAGCAGCCTCTCGCGCAGGTGGCCCGCCAGCCGGGGCAGCCCTGCGCTGCAGCCTGGGGGTCGAGAAATGTCGAGGCGCAGGCTCACGGAGCTAACTTAGGACCTGTGGCTGAGCCAGACACCGGGACAGGCGGCCTGGATCGCGGCCCCTGAGCGCTGGTGAAATTTCTGTCCGTTGGTAAACGGGGGCCAGTGCAGAAGAGAGGCTTAGTGGTAGAAGGCAGAACTTGGTATTTAAAACCATTGCCGAGTTTTTATTTTCTTGAATTTATTTTTATTATTATTATTTGTTTATTTTAAAGCTTATTTATCTTGGGGGGGGGCAGAGAGAGAGAGAGAGAGAGAGAGAGAGAGAGAGAGAGAATCCCAAGCAGGCCCTGCACTGTCAGCGCAGAGCCACAAACTGTGAGCTGGTGACCCGAGCCAAAGTAGACACTTAACTGACTGAGCCACCCAGGGCCCCCAGAGCTGTTGCAGAAGTTTTGAACCTGTCAGGATACACCCAGCAGACCAGGACTTCCCAGAGTTCTGCTCCAACTTGAGTTTTCTGCATGCAAATATGGGACTGATTTTGTGATAGAAATCACTGGAAAGGGAAGATTTGGCTTACACCTGGCTCTGAAGCAGTGTGACTGTGTGAAGGTGAAGAGATCGTATCAGATTTGACCGGACGTCACACAGGTGAGCGACAGTCTGCGTACGCTCACCCATGCCGGTGAGAAAGGAAGGTCAGGTCCTCTGAGTGCAGAGCTGGTTGGATTGCGGGCCCGGCACCACACGTGTGGGGCGCCAGCTTATCCCAGGGCTGCTGTCTAGGGACGCGCACATTTTCCTGGGCTGCTGAGCTTGAACGTGGCACTTGTTGAAGGAAATGCAACTGGGCAGGGTTTAACAGAACAGAGATTTATCTGTGAAGTTACTGTTTTCCATTGATCCCCGAATCTGTGCGATTTGTCCCCCCTCAGCCGGGCCTTCTCCTTTGCGTTGATTGGACAGTTTGAGCGGGTCAGGGGGAGGGGTGGAGACGGAGGGGCTCTCTGGAGTGCTGACCGCCACGGATTGCGTCACAGTGGAGCAGGCTTCCGCTCCGCGTGCCCTTCGCTTCAGGAGGGAGGCGGGCAGTCTGAAGTTGGCCGTGTCCCTTGAACGGACCGCTTCTCCTGCCCCGCCAGGGCTGAGGTTGGCAGGTCCTCGCAGCCCTGCTCACCACTTGGCAGTGAGCAGAGCCCGCCCAGAGGCAGAGGAAGACGTTGCACTGGGTTCTCGGCCTCCCCGGCAGTTGCGGCTGAACACAAGCAGTTGTGTCTCCCGGTGCTCGCGGTCCTGCCTGGTCTCTGGCGGAGGCACACGGGAAGGGCACGAGCTGGGAGATGCCACGGCCACGTGGCCGGAGCTCACTCTCAGGACCCCGGTGTCTGGAGCCTCTCGGGTGACCTCCATCAGTGCGCGGAGCTGTGTAGACATCGGTGTAGACGCCTGTGCTTGAGCAGGGCCGGGAGGCAGCTCATGCACTTGGAAGTGTGTTCCGGAAGTGTGTCCTCCGAACTGGAGGCCGAGAGTTGGCACTTCCCAGGTTGGCGCAGCCCGTGGCTCCCAGGTGGCGCGGGGCTCTGCGTGGTCTGCTTCCCCGCTGTCAGTCCTTCCCGTCCGCCTGGAATCCTGGGGACAGGCCTTCCCTCACCACCTCCTGATCCTGGAGTCATTGCCCCGGCTTTTGTTTTGAACCCGGGTGACCTCTCGATTGTTCCATTTTTCAGCCAATGAGAGAGTGTCTCTCCGTTGCGTGAGCTGGTGCACTCTTGGATAGGGCCTGGGCTCTCTGGGGAGCTAAATGATTTTTCTTTCTAAATGTTTTGTTCTGGAATGAACTTCCCGGCTTACAGAAACATTGCACACAAAGCACCAAGTTGGAAGTGTGGCCGCGGACAGACGGACGCTGCTTCCTGGTTCCATTCTCCTGACCTCGTTCCCACTTACATGTCCTTTCTCGGAGGCAAATGTGCTCCAGATGGGCCATTTCTGTCCCCAGCCATCTTTGTGGCTGTGCCACACCTGTGGATGGCTGCAGACGTGAAGAGGGAAGGAGCAGAGTCGGAGGGCTGGGGAGAGCAGAGGAGGCTGTGGACAGGTTTGGAGGTGTGGGATGCAGGAGCCGGGAGTGCACGTTTATTCCCCGGCTGCCGTGGTAACAGACGGGTGGGGCCATGGGGCTCGGAGGGGAAGGCTGATTTCCGTTCCCAGGGCGCTCACGTGAGCTGGCTCGGGCCTCTTCCCATCAGGTAAGTGGCTCTGCGCCATGTGCCTTGTGGGCCTGGCGTGGGGCAGGGGACTGGGGCTGGTCAGAGGGGCTCCTGAGCACATGGCAGGAGACCCCAGGCCCCGTCGGTCTCCTCTGCTCTCCTCTCGGGCTGCCCTCCCGCTGGTTGCCTGGGAGGGGACTGGTCTTTCTGCCTTTGCAGGTGTGGGGCAGCTGGCCGGAGGCTGAGGGCCCTGTATCCTGGGCTGGGGTCAGAACAGATCTGCTAGCCCCATGCTCATGTCCTTGAATCTCTGAAGTTTCTGGTCTTAATTTTGGGACAAAGAAATAGTTTTTGTTTTTTGTGTGTGTTTCTTTAACATATGTTTATTTTTGAGGAGGGGAGGGGAGAGCCCGTGCAGAGCCCGATGCGGGGCTCGAACCCACGAACCACAAGATCATGACTTGAGCCAAAGTTGGACGCTTAACCAACCAAGAAACCCAGGCGCCCCTTTACAAATTCAATTTTTAATGATGTTAAAAAATGAGAAAACACTGGAGCTTAGGAATCCGTCCCAGCTTGCATGTTCTCCAGAGACTTTCGCCCATAGTCTTCCTTAGGGCCTCTCGCTGTCTTGCCGAAGCATCCTGACCTGGTCCTTGCTGGTTCCCGATAGCTGACCTTGACCATGGTTAACCTGTGTTCCATGTGTAAGAGTGTTGTCCTTATTGCGTTCTCACATAACATTTCCGATTTTGTAAATTACCTGTACTAATTGTGTATGTCATTTTCATCGTTTTCATAAATAAAGGCTGCAGATTATCATTTAAAAGCCCAGTTTGTGTTTTTACCTGTGTCCACTGGCCTTGCACGCTGTTGGGGCAGTGCCAACAGATGTGGACCGCACCTTCCAGAGTCGGCGGTCCTTGCTTCCTGCTTGTTTCCAGCTGGAGTTTCAGCAGCCTTTGGCAAACTCAAGAAATGAGGTGCTTTTCTCTGTATTCGGCTCAAATTGGGGTGGGGTGGGGCATCCCTGTCTTGTCGTTGGGGACATTTAGTGCTGTGTCTGTCCAAGAGGAGGCATGGCAGCCTCAGGCCCCGCGTCCTCCTGTAGAAGTTCTCAGGTACAGACTTGGCATCTCCCGCCCGCCCCGTTTGCTAGTGACATCCTGTCCTGCGCTTGCCTGTCCCCGCTGGCGCTTCTCACTGGCAGCCCCCCTCTTGGACCACAGCCTCATCTGCTTACCTAACGCGGGGTCCTGGGCCCCCTCGGGGATCTTCCACTGTTGCTAATCAGAGTTAGGGACAGATGTCCGGCGAAGGAGGCACGTGGATTGTCCCCATTTCCTACCTGGCATGTCACCCAGGCGTCAGCGTGTTCATAGAGGCGCCTGTGCAGGCAGAGCCCCAGGGGCGGGACCTTACGTACCCGTCCCGGGGGCTGGACTCTGGAAGGAAGGAGGGTCCGCGTTTGCGGCGACGCCTGCTTCGAGCCAAGCACCGCGGAGAGAACTTTCTCTCCTGTGATTCTCATGGTGATGAGTCAGGAGCTGCTGTCTTCCCGGAAGCATCTGAGACAGAATTAACCAAACTGGATTTAGAAGACACCCCAACACCAGGCCCAGGGCACTGTAGTTAAATTCGTGTCTGGAGAGGTTAAAGCCTCAGGTAGAGACGGGGCCTGGCTCCTAAGGAGGTGCGCAGTGAGCCCACACGGCTGCGTGCCAGTGGTGGGCCACGGGCTTGGCGGGGCTCCCCCAGTCCTCACTGTTACCCCGTAGCTGGGCATCGTGCCGTTTTCCAGGGGTGGAGGCAGCCTGGGGGCGAGAAAGCTGGCCAGACCTGCTGATGGCGAGTCGGGATTGAGGCCCCGGTGCACCCCGCCCTGGGGGGCTGTGTGTCCTGCTTTTTCCCCTCGCTGCGGCCCCATCCTTCATCCAGTCCCTTCCCTCACCAACCCTGGCTCCTCCCACCAGTCGGATCAGTAGAACTTGGTGAGATCCCCGGAAGTTTAAAAACAAGCCTCAAAAAAAAGAAAATCTTTCTTGAAAGCTGCTTTTTCTCCCCAACCCCCCCAAGGTCTATATTTGTAAATTCCCTAACCTCTGGGACAAGCTTCGGGGTCTTTCTCTTCTGTGTGATGGAAGACAGGACTTGCTCGTGCTTCTGAGACGTGGGATAAGCGCCCTGGGAGTGAACACGTTTGTGACCACGCTTGTGGGTGCACGTTACCCGCCCAGGCTCCGGTCCCGCCCCGCAGGACTGTGCGGTGTGTGTGTGAGTCCGGCTGATAGGAGCGGGTTAGGCTGCAGCCGCCGCATGGCCGCTGTCGGAGCCCGTCACCCACTCTCAGGAAGACGACAGGACCAGCAGAGAGTGTGCGGGAGAGGAGGAGGTTTCTTCTAAGGAGCCGGCTCTTGTAGTCATGCAGGCCTGCAACTCCAGAATTTTCAGGACGGA
Organism: Mungos mungo; assembly: GCA_004023785.1. Classification (NCBI taxonomy): domain Eukaryota; kingdom Metazoa; phylum Chordata; class Mammalia; order Carnivora; family Herpestidae; genus Mungos; species Mungos mungo. Next base: position 31,399 of record PISW01007460.1, on the reverse strand, counting down.
CCAGCAGGGGGAGACGCTGCAAGGAGCTGACGCTGTAGTTCAAGTCCAAAGACCGCAGGATTCCCTCTTGCTTAGGGAAGGTCTGTCAGCCTGCGTTCTGCTTCAGGCCGTCAGCTCATCAGATGAGGCCCGCCCATGTTTGGTAGGGCTCTCCGCTGTTTTTACTCCTAGTCCGCCCATTTAAATGCTAGTCTCATCCCAAAACAGCCTTACAGAAACATCCAGAATAACCAAATACCTGGGCACTGTGGCCCAGCCAAGTTGTCCCATGAAGTGAGCCACTGCAGCGACCGTGCCCTCGGCCTCTCTCACGGCGCTTGTCCCTGTCTTCGCTTGCTCTCATAGTTGTCTGCGTCTTCCCCTGGAGCACGAGCCTCACAGGGAGGGACCTCTGTCTCCCGGGCACCACGTGGCACTGCTGTTAGCACTGTGCCCGCCATGGAGGAGGCTCGGGCAGAGCTCGTTGAGCAGGGCACCCACCCACCTTCCGGGTCTCCACATGGAAGTCACGTGTGGCCAGGGGGCCCCCCCCCCCCACCGAGGGGGGAAGGGGAGAGCCAAGGTCCAGCCTGTCTTCTTCCCCCACCGTGTGCCTGCAGAGCCGCGTCCTCGCAGATGGTGGCCTTCTCTGGTAGCACGGAGGACCCTGGCAGGCACGCTTGTCCCCCCTCCCCCCCCGGGCCGGGCGCTGATCCCATGTACCCCCGCGTCCTCAACGCTGCTTGGGGCATGCTCTGGCCACGCGCCTCCCAGCCTTTCTTCCTCTGTCCTGCAAGAGATGACGTTTGCAGTGAAGGAAGAATTTATTAGATTGTCTGCTTTTAGCAGATTAAATCTAGCAGCTCTGCAGATAACTAGTTTATTTTCTTGTGGGTGACTGTATTTTCTTCTGTTAAAAAAAAAAAAAAAGGACCTTCTCTGTTCCCTGGAGGATTGGGCAACGTGAAATACACCCCCGACACCGTCAGCTTCTGTTTGCACATCGTCCTCACCTCATGCCCGCTCTGTGGCCCCTGCGCTCCGATTCCAAGAGATCTCTGCGGGTGGATGCTGGGCCCCTTTTCTTCCCCTTCCTGCTTGATCTCCACTTACGTGATGCACACGCCCCTGTCCCCCCCCACCACCATGTGTCCCTCGGGGAGTCTCTCCAGCCAGGGCTTCCGGGCTGCACCGGGCCTCACGTTTGCTCTCTGTGTTGCTCTGGCAAATTCTTCCTCCTCCGATCCACTTGCTGATGTGGGGACGGCTGGGCCTGTGTGTTCCCCCCGACGCTCCTGCTGAGGGCTTCCCCCAGAGGTACCGGAGGTTCCCCCACTCCCCGACTCACACGTGACTAGCAGGGTGCCCAGTGATGATCGGCACTTTAGGTCTGAGTTACCTGTTTGGAGAGCTGTTAGGTTTGACCCCCTGCCCTGTTCTTTCGTCCCCGAACTCTGTCACACATTATGATTTGGGTAGTTTTCCCTGTTACAAGTCCGCTTGATGCTTTTCAGCTTAAGAGAAAAATGCGTTCTAAATGTTAGTAGTCAAAATACACAGCACGGATACTGTGTTTATCTTTGTGGTGACTCTCGTCAGGAAAAAAATGGTCAAGTGTTTTTTAAGTAAAGCAGATAACGATTTTAAATACTTGTTGATCATAACGGAGTTTTCCTGAATGCTTGGGTCTCAAGTTCAGTGGTAGGTGCCGTATAGAGAGAGGAAAGTAATACGATATCCTTGCCTTTTCAGAGTTTATGGTAGAGATGGAAGGGACACAACTGGGAGGAAACGTGTAAGAACAGAAATGGTAAACTGAGGCAGTGGCTGCTGTCTGGGCTCCAGGGTGCCTGGGGGCAGTCAGATGCTGTGGCTGGAAAGGCAGACTTCTCTGCTTGAGGGAAATACTGTCCATGAAGGTCTGGGCTTGGGGGCAAGCAGGGCATATGCAGAGGCCTCAGCCCCTGGAGTCGAGGGAAGCCACTGTGGATCGTGGGGGAAAGCCCCCAGAAGTCCGACACGCGCGTCTCCCCGGGGCCTGTCACCCCTGTGGCTCAGGCTGGCAGGGGCGGGACAGCTGTGGCTTCAGCAAGTCTATTCGGGTCACACCTGCTCGGGTCACCCAGACTCCCCGGGCCTCTGTTTCCACGATTACCGTCTAGCCTGTCTCACAGATTTGCAGGGGCGGCTGAGGGACTGGCACACATAGGTGGGTTTTTAAAACGCAGACCTTGCTGTGGGCGTCACGAGGCCGGAGCTAGGCTTGAGCGCCCTCCAGGGTTGTCGTGAGGGAAAGTTCCTGCACTGGCGCAACAGGCACGGAGATGGAACAGAAAGGCCTGTTCGCAGGAGCTGGGGTGGAGGGCACAGCGGAGAGGGGTAGGGAGGGCCGGGAGGAGGGGGAGCACAAGGCCAGGCGGCTGGAGGGCCATCCGCAGGCCTTGGGGTTTCTGTCCGCACGTGCTGAGAGCCAGCAGAGCCGTGCCTGGGTTTGCCTGCTTGCTGAAAGACCACCCAGGAAGCAGGAGGCCACGAGGGAAGCGAGAAGTACTCAGAGGTAAGAACTGACCGCGTCTGGGGACACGTAAGAAGTGGGGAGATGGGTAGTTCCGAACGGTGGTTCTAGATGTACCTTCTCCCCCCAGGCCGACTCTCCCAGCCTCTCTCTCTCTATAACTTCTGCGGTTTAGAAAAGACATAGTCGATCCTCAATTTCTAGCTTATTCTGACTTGTTTAAACCAAGACACACCAACAGTAACCTTGTATCTGAGTTTTCTGTCCAGACAGGTTTGTTTTGTCCTTTGGAGTATGTATTTCAGGCAGAAACCTTCTGTAAGCGGAAGTCAAGCCTGGAGCAAACTTTTATTGTGAAATTATAAGCCTCGAAAGTGAAGGTTCTAATGGAAGTGCTCACCCAACCTTGACCGCGGGGCCCACACGCGGGGCACATCTGAAGGAAAAGCTGTCAGGAGAGCAGCTTTCAATTTAAACATATCAGGCGTTTCAAGACCGATTCTAATGAGTTTCAAAATCTTTGTGTCAGCCTCGTGGTTTTTCTTTCAATGCTGTGAAGTCCTTTAAAATTCGCCCGCCAGTTTGTACTTGGCAGTGCCTGCGTCAGGAACGCTACTGTCGGCTCCGAAGTCTTTGCTCTCGTGTGGTCTCCTTGTCCGTCTAAAGGGAAAGAGTGGCTGTGGTTTCTAGAGCCATTGAACATGGATTCCTGGGTGTGGGCGCGTAGACTTACCCCGTGGTTTCTAGAACCATCCAACATGGACTTGTGGGTACGGGCGCGTAGACTTACCCTGTGGTTTCTAGAACCATCCAACATGGACTCCTGGGTACGGGCGTGTAGACTTACCTGACAGACCACGTAGCTCTGGCTGCCATGTCTAAATACTGACACTGTCACCTGAACGTGGGCAAGGCCGTGACCGATGAAGCTTCTAGTAAATGTGGTTGTGGAGAGGAGTCTCCCCAGGTTAGAGGGACGGTTGTCTGGACCAGGCCGTGCCCGGGGGCACACGGACAGCGTTCCAAAGCCAAGGAGGATCTGTCGGGAAGTCCGTGCCCTCTCCCCCCACGAGAGGTGTCTCCGGATCTAGGCCTTCTCTCTGGCAATTGCCACATGTTCCCAGGCGCCCCTGAGACACGAGAGCACCTATTAGTTCTGGGCCGTACCGAGCTCACAACGCACTTTCTGCTTTCAAGGAGCTTCCGTCCTGGTGGGAACCCCAGTGAGGACGGTGATGAACAGTAGTTGTGGGGGGCCGGCCCAGAGGCCAGGGAACAGCAGGAAAAGTGGGGGTGTGTGTGTCAGAAGAGGCTTCACAGCAGTGAGATGGCACCCGACCCTAAAGACGATCCAGGAGTTTGCAGGTTGAGGGCAGAGGGTGCAGCCTAGCCCCTCAGCACGCTGGAGCACGAGGCACCCAGGAGGGGACGTGAAGGTGGAGGCAGGCTGGAGGCGAGGGGCAGGACCAGCACTCAGCATCTGCATCCAGCGCAGCCCCATGGGACCCCCACAGCCACCCTGCTGGGTCTGCTTGCTGTCGTTCCCATTGGACAGGTGAGGAAGTCGAGGCCGATTTGCCGGTCTGTCTGTCCTAGGCCTTCAGGTCATACCTGACTAGGAATTTAGTCATTCTGGCACGCCAGAACTGAGGTTCACGTCTGGCTCTACGTATCTTCTCTGCTGTTGGTGCTGGCTTCACCGTACAGCCACGGGAGCTGGTCATTTGTCCCACGAACATGTCCTGAGTGCCAACCGCTCAGTGAATCCCATGTGTATTTCTGCAGCTGTTGGAGGGTTTTCAGCAGCAGGAGTCCCGATAGCACAGAAGCACCGCAGAGGCAGGGCTTGGCCTCCGTTGTCCGAGTAACCAGACCAGTGAGGGAGTGGTGTCACACATACGGACTTGGTAATCACTGCTGGACAGGAAATCCGCTCCCGTGCGGGGCCAGGAGGAGGCGTGTCTGAGTTTGCAGTGTCAGCACTTCTGACACAATTCTGGGTTTTCTCTCCGGTGTGCAGGGAGGCCCTGCGTTCTCCGAGAGGTCGGTGTAGGTATTAAAGCATCATCAGACAGGACCCATGAGGGGTGCCTGGGGGGCTCAGTCGGTTAAGCATCTGACTTCCGCTCAGGCCATGACCTTGCGGTTCATGGGTTTGAGCCCCAGGTCGGGCTCTGTGCTGACAGCTGGGAGCCTGGAGCCTGATTTGGATTCTGTGTCTCCCCCTCTCTCTGCCCCTTCCCGCTTGCACTCTGTCTCTGTTTCAAAAATAAACATACATTAAAAAAATAAATGAAATGGCTAACATTAACAGAATAAACATATCAGAATAGAAAAAAAAGGTTGGGACATTTGTCTGGAGTAAAGACAAATCGTTTGGGTGATTTTCTGTAGATTTTTCATTTAATTGAGATTTAACTTACTCATGTGAGGCCCACGTGTACTGAATATCCATTCGTGTTTATCCTAAGTGACCACCCCCGTGCTCGCGCTGTGGCAGGTGTCCGGCTCTCAGGAGCGCCCCCAGAGCCCTTCCCAGGCCGCACGCACAGCCACCCTCTTCAGCAGGTAACACTGCCCCGACTGTCACCACAGCGGAGCTGGCGTGTCCTGAGCCTCTACAGCTTGAGTCCAACGAGGCTTTTGCGTTGGCTACTTCTGCTCAGCATGGCACCTGGGAGACTCCTCACGGGACTAACCCATAGTCCCTTTCGTCTTTTATTTTATTAAAGAAACTTTTTTTAATATTTGTTCATTTTTGTTTTTTTTTAATTAAAAGAATTTTTTAATGATTTTTATTTATTTTTGAGAGACAGAGAGAGACAACTCAAACAGGGGAGGGTCAGAGAGAGAGAGTGAGACACAGAATCTGAAGCAGGCCCCAGGCTCTGAGCTAGCTGTCAGCACAGAGCCTGACATGGGGCTCGAACCCATGAACCGTGAGATCATGACCTGAGCCAAAACCAGACACTTAACCGACTGAGCCACCCAGGTGCCCCGATATTTGTTTATTTTTGAGAGAGAGAGAGAGAGAGAGAGAGAGAGAGAGGCAGGCAGGCAGAGGCAGAGAGAGAGGGAGACACAGAATCCAGAGCAGGCTTCAGGCTCCAAGTGATCAGCACAGAGCCCGATACGGGGCTCGAACCTGCAAAACGCAAGATCATGACCTGAGCCAGAGTCAGACCATTAACCGACTGAGTCCTCCAGGCGCGCCCCCCTCCAGTCTCTATTAATAAAAGCCTTTGATGATCAGAGTTCTTAATTGTAACAAAGTCCAGTGGGTCAGTTTTTCAAATATGCTTTTTTGGTGTCCCTTTAATGAGCTCTTTGCCTAGCCTGGGGGTTCCCAACTGAGAGCGGTCTGCCCCTCGGGACAGTGAGGTTGCCCCTCGGGACAGAGACAATTTGGCTGTCACTGCTGGGCCAGGGACGCTGCTACACCCACAACGCCCAGGACAGCCCACAGCCAAGAGTGATGTGTCCTGGGGTCACTGCTTCCAGGGGGGACACCTTGGCTACAACAGGACCATGAGGATGTTCTCGGACGTGTGCTCCTAGAAGCTTTCTGGCTTCACCTTTCACATGTAGTCCAGGGCCCACCTCTCCTTAGCCCTTGTATATGTGAGGAGAAGAGTTTGAGAGAAATCTAGATTCCTCCACATCTGTGTCCTCAGCCTTTGATTGAAAACAAGACTCCGTGCGTCATCAGCTTTATGCGGAACGTTCCAACACATGGAAGTAAGGTTTGGGGACCTGGTGGCCTAGAAGCAGGGTTTGGAGAAGGAACGTCAGTGGCCTGGCGTCTGCAGAAAATGGGAAGTTTTCCCCGCCCCTGATCTGATTAGTAAGAACTTGATTTAGAGCTTGGTTGTTACTTTGTAACTGACCAGTTGCAGCCGTGATGAAGACTGCCCACAAAAGGCGCCGTTCATAAAATAAATTGACTTGAAAGGGTGCTGTTTATAGCAGACCCCTAACCTGGGTCTTTGCACGGAAGTGTCGTGATCAGCCAGACATTTGCCAGACAGGAGGGAGTTTGTTACTTTTTCCCATCGCGCGTCAGTGGTGTGTCTTGTCTGCTCGTCGGGTCCTCCATAAACCGAGCACATAAATACACGGATGGTTAGGACAGTCCGGAGAAAATACTTCCAGAAGTGGCACGCACAGCTCTTCTTCAAGAGGAAGGCCAGGATGGAGGTGTGGCTGGAGAACTCCGCCTGTGTTTGCTGCTCCCGCCGACCACGTTCCCAGCGTTCTTACGCTAAGACCTAATGTTTGTAAGAATACGTGGCTGCGGTGTGGTCGGCGGGGATGGATCCTCTTGTCGAGAATGTGTTGTGGTGGTGGGAACCGCTCAGTGGGTGAAACAGGTTCTGCAGGGGGTCGGTTGATCCTGGGTTAGAGCCTTAGATCTTACTTTACAATCCTTAAAATAGGGGCGCCTGGGTGGCTCAGTCGATTAAGCATCCAACTCTTGATTTTGGCTCACGTCATGATCCCAGAGTCACAGGATCGGGCTTCTTGCTGGGCATGGAGCCAGCTTCCGATTCCGTCTTTCTCCCTTGCCCCTCTCCCTTGCTTGTGCTGTGTCGGCCTAAAAAAATAAAAATAAAACTCAGTCATTAAAAGCACACGTTGGGGCCCCTGGGAGGCTCAGTCCATTAAGTGTCCAACTTCGGCTCAGGTCATAATCACAGTTTGTGGGTTCGAGCCCCGCGCCGGGCTCTGTGCTGACAGCTCAGAGCCTGGAGCCTGCTTTGGATTCTGTGTCTCCCTGTCTCTCTGCCCCTCCCTTGCTCATGCTGTCTCTTTCTCTGTCTCTCTCTCTCTCTCAGAAATAAGTAAAACGTTAACAAAATAAAAAAACACACGCTGCTGTTTTGGGGACACCACTAGTTCCCTGTTTACTACACGTGTGAATGGAGTGCACCAGAAAGTGCGAGGTTTGGAATCCGCGCATGGGTCGGAGTCACAGTTCTGCCTCTGAGTACCCCAGGAGTTGGCAGTCACTCAGCCTCAGTTTCCTGATCTGGTCCTGGCGGCACCAACCGCTGCCTTAGGTTGGGACTGAGCAGAGTAATGAGGTAGCATCTTCACATAACGGAAGGGCCGGGCCCACCCAATTTCTAAGAAAGTTCTCGCTACGTTATGCATTGTAATTGTATAGAGGCCGTGCTTGGGGTGGTCGGGGAACGGATTGGGAGGCCCCTCCTCTTGTGGGGGGCCCAGGGCATCGTTCACCTGTGAAATCGGCAATGCCCATCTTGGAGGGTTACTGCGGTGTTGAGACGCTCTGGCTGTAAAACGTCTAGGTCACGTGCTGGATGCTCAGTAGACATTGGTGATTATCGTCCCACGGACGGTTAGAGTTGGTTTGGGTACCCGTGTCCTGCTCCGTACTGACCAGTCTGCTGCAGACGGGTGATTGGCTCTCGAAACGCAAAGTTCTGGTCATTAGCACTGTGAAGGCGAGTGGGGGCTATGAGTCACGGAGGGTCTGCTGTGGGGAGAAAGACCTGTGAGCCAGACACACAGCCTGTCCCGCCTCCTCACTGGGGAGCCCATTCAGGGATGGGACCAGCCATCGATGTCACCTCAGTCTTACCAGTCACCTTGACAGGGCCGTTCAGAGCCCCGAGAGGGCTGGGAACACCTTGCTTCAGTTTTGTCTCCCCAGCTCCTGGCCTGATGTTTGACTGCTAGTAAATGTCTGTTGAATAAATTGTCATTATTTGCAGGTCAGGTCCAAAACTGCACTCAAGATCCTGAGGAGAAAGCAGTGTGGCAACGGTCTTTGGCCATGGTGTCAGAGACCTTTTTGACTTTTTTTAAAATCTTTTTTTTTCTTTTTAATACTTATTTCTGAGAGAGCAAGAGTGCGTGCAAGTGGGAGAGACATGGAGAGAGGAGACACAGAATCCGAAGCAGGTTCCAGGCTCTGAGTTATGAGCACAGAGCCCGACGTGGGGCTTGAACCCACAAACTCTGAGATCATGACCTGAGCGGAAGTCGGACGCTCAACAGACTGAGCCACCCAGGCGCCCCGACTTTTTTTTTTAAGTGAAATTGTTTTGAAAATTATAAATCATCCATAGGTATAACAGAATATTAGCTTTACAGCTTAAGGAGGACACTGAAAGCTTCCTTGTGGTTGGCAGGGTGTCACTGACTCAGGAACCCCAAGCCGGCAGATCTGGACGAAGATCCAGAAAGCCTCGTGGGAAGCGCAGCTTCTCCCAGACCGAGAACCTGCCATCATTCACGTGCAGGAGCACGGGCGGAGCAGAGATCCTTCCTGCTCCCTTCTCGGTGGCAGCCCGCGCAGGAGGCCCCCGGGGGTTCATCACAGATGGTGCTTCCTGGCCTCCACTCCGGTCCGGAAGTGTAGACCGAGGGCCCGGATGCAGCACACGGGGGGCGCGGTGTCCGGGACGGCGGGACCTCCGGGAAGCCAAGCGCTTGCTGTCGGAGCCTGTCTGGAGCATCTTACAACTTCTTTATTATGCTCCGTAATTTTCATCTGCTTCAAAGGCAGAAACAGGTGTATGGAACTAGAGAGACTAAAATAAATTCATAGGCGTAGAAGGCAGGCCTTATGGAGGCCTTCAGATTGGCTGCTTTCCGTGCGTCCTTTGGAAATTGAAGAGACTCGGAGGGCTCGTCTGGGGGTTTGATGCCGCCGCAGCCTGTCTGTGTAGGAGCGACTGTCTGTCACGTCTCAGCTGCTCCCTGACTCGGGAGCGCGGGGGTCTCCAAGAGCGGGGCCTTTGGGATTGAAATAGAGTCTTCGGAGCGAATGTCGGGCATAGGTGGGGACAGCAGGGTCGAGAGATTCTATCAGGACGTTAACGATGATCATGAAACAGACCAGATGCCCCTCATTGGAAGCAGTCTCCTGCCTCCGATCTGACGAGGACCGAGGTGTCTTCTTCCTGTAGTTTCCTCGGCTTCTGTCTGCCCTTCTCGAAACTTCCCCTCATGAGCCCTTACCTCTTTGTCTTCACTTTCCCTCCCTGTCCACACCACCTCTCCCACATGTGCCCGCGCTCGTGAGATGCCCCGGACGTCCTCGTCCCGTGGCTCACTCCCCTCCACCCCGTGCGTCTTCTGTTTTCCGAGCAACTATGTTCATTTCTTTTTACCTGGAAGGTCACGGACACTTGCCGAGTTGCCCAGGCCCTGGAGCCGAGGCACGGCCAGTGAGATTAGAACTTGGTTCTTCTGAGCCACTGAGATTTCAAAGACGTTTGTTACCACAGGGAATCCCAGTCCGTCCTGACTGATGCAGCATGTACACGCTTGTGTGAAGCTTTTGTGGAAGTTAGGTCCGGCCCACGTTTGTTTGTTTGTTTGTTGGAGGCCTAAAACAACACACATTCATGACCTCAGGTCCGGTGGGCAGGAATCCAGGCTGCCCTAGCTGCGCCCTCTGTGTCAGGGTCTGTCCCAGGCTGCGCCTCACCGAGGGCTCAGCTCCAAAAGATCTTCCAGGCTCAGCCTCGTGACTGCCAGGGGCTGCCGTCGGTCCTTGCCGGTCCTCGCCATCTCGGACCCATGGTTTTTTTTATCAGATTCTCGAACTTCGCCAGCCCCCTCCCCCATTCCCTACTTCCTCCGCTACCCGCCAGTGTAGAGCCCTCGCTCACATGCTTCTCCTCCACGAGTCACTGCCGGGTCGCTCTCCTTCCAGCAATGTCTGCAGCCTCTCCTCTGTCATCCCTGCCCGTGTCGTTATTCTGGCGTGGCGCGTCGCGCTTTCCCCGTCCGGACCGCCTGCCGTGACACTGTTAGCTTCTTGTGAGCTCTGTCTCCCCCCCCTCCCCTCCACGGTACATTTAGTGGACAGTGATGTTCGATGAATCCATGGACGGAAGTTCGCTAGCCTGCATCGGAGGTGCGCAAGTACGCTTTCGCAAATCTGGGATGAACGTGTACGGCGTTTATGACCTTACCCCGTTGTTATTATTTTATATGAAATAATAGCTACTTTGATAACTTTTATGAGATCGATCGAAACCATTTTTTTTTTAAGTTTCATAACACTGTTCCTCTTCCTACATTTTTGCAGATATATTTTATCCTGTAGGACGCAGAGGGTCACGGTCAATACTACATTTAGTGTATTTTTTTATGTCCTTTTTTTATGGACATAAATTTTAAGCATAGTAAGGAAGCCAAAAGATATGATCAGTGTGGCCATCCTTAGATGAGGTGCCTATCTCTACGAAGAGTCAGTGGGCATTTTCAGGTCAAATGGGGAGGTGGCTGTCCTTCCCTGCAGAGGTAGGTTTTCCTTGCCGGCATCTCGTGCCCATTAGGTTACTGGGAGTAATTGGAAGTGCTCCCCTTTGTTTTTCAAAGTAAAAGGTTAATTTGTAAACTGATCCCGTTTGGAGAAGTTATCGTAGTAATAGTAGTAGTAACAATAACCACAGCTACAGGAGGGAGACGGGGGAAGCGCCCAGGACACCTCCGTCTGCCCAGCAGGCTCCTGAGACTGACCGACCCCGTTCCAGAACCAGGCACCCCGAACCTGTGTGGTGCACCTGGTGCTGACCGGCCCTGCCTGCCGCCGCGGGAGGCCTGTGCGGCGTGCCGGGGTGCGCCGTGTGTGAGGCGGCGAGGTGCAGCTCGGCCGACGGAAACCTTGGCCTCCGCCCATCCTGACGGAGCAGGGCTTTCCGTGGGCCCGAGGCGGCCGGCCCGACTGACCCCACGATCGGGGCTGCGAGCTGCCTGCCCCGTCCCGCAGCCCGGCTCCTGTCCTGGGTCATCTGTGCTTCTACTTGGACGCCCCCCACCCCCCTTTACCTAAAAATAAAGAGCTGATTTGAAAAGAAATCTCTGCCTCGGTCAGTAATCACTGACAGCCTCTCCCTTTTCCTCCAAACTAAGTGTAGGACTTAGAGGGATAACGGGAGCAGGAACAGTGAGCCCAGACTCAGGTCGTGTTTTCTGCTCCTTGGGTTTGACGGGGTCAGTGGGGCAGGAAGCCACACAGGACCGAAACCGGGGCTGCCTGGCTCACGGTTTTCCACGTCCTGGCCCGGCGTCTCCCTCAGGAGCGGGCACCCCTAAACACTTGCTGAGTGAGTGCCCGAGGCAGCACGCGGACACGCCACAGCCGCTTCACGTGCAGCAGACTGAAGTGCTGGGCGGCACTTTGCAGGCTGCGTGTGCTAGAAACCCAGAGGTCAGGACAGCGCGTGAGAGTTTGAAGGGGGGAAGACCGTAAGCTGTCTGGGGGTTGGGGAATCAGCAGAATCGGTAAATAATTCTGATTGGGAAAGCAGAATCAAATACGAGTCGCGAAAATACAGTTGACCCTGGAGCAGCACGTTTGAACCGCATGGGTCCACGTCTGTGTGGACTTTCGTCAGTAAACACAGCCCATTGCTGTAAACGTGTTTTCTCTTGCTCGGGGTTTTCTCAACAACCTGTTCTTTCCCCCGCGGGCTGGACTGCGAGGATCAGCACACGGGACGTGCAGCCTACGAAGCAGGAGCCGAGCGCACCGTGGGCAGTGGGCTCTTCGTAGTGAAATGCTGGCGGGGGGGCGTCCAGAGTTAACATCACACGTTCCTCGACTGTGGGGGAGCTGTGGGAGCGGTTGGTGCCCTAACCCCGTGTCGATCAAGGGACAACTTTTCTTTTCCACGTCCGGTTTTGCCGAGGATAAATAAGCTTCCTTCCAGATTTTGCAAAAAAAAAATTTTTTTTAAGAAATTAAAGGATGAGTAGAAAAAACAATGGTCATTTTGCCAAGCCTGGAGTCGTAACTGACAAAGCTAATGATCTAGAAAAACCTATGCTGGAAAATGTCACTTTATTTTATGTGTCTGGAAGTGCAGATGGGAAAACAGATTTTTTTCTTTTTGCAGTAGGTTCATTAAGTGTTCGGGAAGAGGGTCTCTTCCACACCGTCCCCGGCCTGCGTAGTTTGAGACTAAGTCTGAGCTCTGCTTGCCGCCTGGCTCTCTGGGGAGGAGCGACCGCTGCTCTTCACGGACCCAGGCCTGTCTGCAGGCCTGCGACAGGGCGTCCGCCAGCGCCACCCGGGGGGCCCAGAGCCCCCCCGCAGTCGGCAAGGGTGGAGGGGACGTGGGGGGTGAAGAAAGATGAACCGTGGACACTCGGTAAGTGCACGGAAGCCTTGGGCACCTGCTCTGGGCCATCCACATGCCGCGCTGGCCCTGGGGACCGGGGCTGGGCCCCCAGCACGCCGAGCCGTGCGTGCCCACCGGTCACCTTGGGCAGTCCAAGCCCGACTTGTCACCAAACCTGGAGGAGTGTCACCTCGTGTGCTCACGCAGCAGTTAACGGTCCATGTGGAGGTCACGGCTGGTCGTGTTTCTTCTTGTCTGGTGCGGTTTGATCTCAAAGCCGAGGCGCGGATTGAAAGGAGACCCGGCCTTGCTGCAAACGTGGTCCGTCCCACCTCCCTGGGGGCGACTTACCCGCTGGGCCCCACGCTGGGCACCCCGAAGCACCCTGCGGCGCCTCCCGTCCTGATTTCACTGCCCGTACGATCGGCTCCTGCCAACGTGTGTCTCATTCCCCTGGGAATCGCTCCAGACTCTGCAGGCTGCCCTTGTCCCTGCGTCTGGGAAAACAGACCCCGGCCAGGCGCCTGTCCTGCTTCCCGGTGTCTCCAGGTTAGAGTTGTGTCTTCATCTCCCTGCGTCCCTCTGAGAGAGGATGGCCCATCCAGATGCCGGGGCGGGCCTGCGGCCCGTGCCAGGGGCTCCCTGACACTGCCGTCCTCGCTTTGTCCCCTTGGCTTACAGAGCACCCCTGTCCTTGGACACAATGTCCGATCCAGCTCCTGTCTGCCCCCGCAAGGCCGCGGCATGCCCTCCGGTGCGTCTTGGCACTGCCAGTCTCCGCTTCCCGGTTCTGTCCCCGCTGCCCGCTCTCCTCGCAGGACTCTGGGTTAGGAGTCAGATCTGCTTTTCAAAACCCACTTCTAAAATCTCTCACTTGTGACTATAATCAAAAATCTTCTTGAAATCAAAACACGACTTAAGTCAATGTGTTGGATCAACATAACCGTTGATCAGTAAAGCGTTTAATGAACTATAAGGCAAGTCGTGATTTTTCTGGACATGGAGGCGGTCAGGACCTTTCGGCCTGGTGCTGCTTGACGCGCTCGGCCCTTGCCGGGCCTGTCCTCCGGAGCCGGGCAAAGTCCGGGTGGCCCTGCGCAGCCTGACCCTGGCCCTTCCTTTCTTTGCCATGTCAGGCCCTAGATGGATCTAGGTCCCGTATTACTTTACAGAAGAATTTTTCTTTATGACTTCTCTTTTTTTCCCCTAAGAAATGTTAATACTGATGGAGAAACAGCCAGTAAATACTGATGACGTCTTGGGTCCTGATCTTTTTTTCGTACAACTGCTTGAAAGAGTTTTGGTGCCTGTTTTGGAGTCTGAACGAAATGAAAGAAGATATTTTTATCAACTAAAGTGAATATAAGATCATTTTGCTTCTCCTCTCCCCCATCCAAAGTGATGGACGTTTGAAATTCCACTTGGTCAGTCAGGCCAGTGCCTTGACTTCGTGTGATAACGTTTTGATTCTAACGAATGTAGCTTTATATAATTCAGTTCATTGCAGTCGTAATAGGGATACTTTCAGCAGGAAGGTTAAAATATTTGTTTTATTTATGGAATCTCAGGCTAACACTTTTGAAAGTCCTCTTTTCAGAAGATAACAGAAGTTTCTAAGACTTTTCCTAAGCCGTAGGTTTTTATCAGCAAGTGTATGTTATGACAGGAGGTCAGTGGTCTCTCTACGCCCCTCTCCCCTTGGTTGGAGCCTTTGTAATTTGCCGTGCCGCCAGTGACTAGAGAAGTGGTGTTGGGACAGCGCGTTCACGACTGACCTGCCCGCAGATCTCTGGGGACAGACGTGACCGCGGGGGCCGTGGGGGCGTGCGCCTCGCCTTGGAGCCGGGCTCCCAGCTGTGTGTCCTCACCCACCTCACGACCAGCAGCCGACGTGAGTCAGCCCGTGGCAGCTGGCGACGAGGCACAGGAGATGTCGGGGCCCCTGCGGCACGCCCGGGACCCTCCTGCGTCATTAGGGTTGATTGGTTCCGAACTCGCCCCGTCTTCATCGGAACCGCAGGTCTGACACGTCGGGTTCTCTGCTTCCATGGGTGATTTCTCACTCGCCGCTTACGGACTTCTGCAGTTTCCTTGAGGCCTAGAGGCAGAGCGTTTAAGGGGCCGACGTCATTTCCCTGACACGATAACCAGGAGGACTGAAAGTAGCCCAAGAGTTAGGGCCGTGTAAGAACAGGTTTGATGGTCAACAAACCTGTGGGGTGTTTCAGAGGCTGCTCGGTGTCGTCATGAGAACGATGGGAACTCCAGGTAAAGGAGTACAGGAGGTTGTGGGGACACTAATGGGGCACCGTTCTAGTGGAGAAAATTCCAGAAGGAAACTCCAAACTTGGAATTTCCCATGTTTTCCAAATACCCCTGTCATTTGGAATATAACGAAGGGAGGGGCGTGTGCGTATCTACACGTGTTTGACGCACACGTGTTTCCGGGCCAGCGTCCTTCGTGTCCGGCGTGACCGCAGTTGGACCAGAGGGTCTTGAAGTTCCCAGCCAGGTCTGAGATTTTATGACTGTGGATAGTGACCTCTAACTGTGGCCTCCTTTCTGGTGGTTGGGAAATGAAAGATTCACAGTCTTTGTCTTGCTCACATCACCTGCTTATAGTGTCCTTTCAAATATCTCTGAGCCGCATTTTGTTTTTATTTTATTGAAGGGGTAGGTGACATGCACTGTGACACCAGCCTCAAGGGCGCAACATGGTGACTCAGTATCTGTGTACAAAGTGACCACCGTGGTCTCGCCCCGTCTCTCACCGGAGTTATCAAGGGTCGTTAACTATGTTCCCTAAACTGTATGTGGCATTCGCTTGTCTTACTTGTTTTAAAACTGGAAGTTTGTCCTTCTTCATCTTGTTCCCCTATTGGACCCCTCCCCACCCCTCTCCCCTCTGGCAGCCCCCAGACTGATCTCTGTATTTGAGTCTGTTTCTGTTTTGTTTCGTTTTTTAGATCCCACATCTAAGTGAAATCACGTGGTATTTGTCTTTCTGTGACTCATTTCACTTAATGTAATACCCTCTACATCCGTCCACGGTGTTGCAAATGGCAAGATTTCATTCTTTTTTATGGCCGCGTAACATTCCGTCATATATATTTTTATATACATATAATTAAAATATTGTGATATGCTGTAAGGCATCGTATAGTACATAATTATATCGTAATATGTTATGACATATATCGTACGCGCACACACCACATCTTTATCCACTCACCTGTCCGTGGACACTCAGGTTGCTTCCGTATCTTGGCTCTTGTAAATACTGCTGTAATGAACATGGGGGTACATGTATCTTTTCAAATTAGCGTTCTCGCTTTCTTCAGCTAAATGCCAAAAGGTGGAATTCTTACACCCTATGGTGGTTTGGCTCTTCATTTCTCGAGGGGCCTCCGTGCCCTTGTCCAGAGCGGCCGCGCCAGCCTTCCCTCCTCCACATCCTCACCCGCACCGGCCGTCCTGCGTGGCTGATTTCAGCCATTCTGGCAGGTGTGAGGTGACACTTTCTTGTAGTTTTGATTTGTATTTCCCCGATGTTGAGTGATGTTGAGCAACTTTTCATGTGTCTGTTTGCCATCTGGATGTCTCCAGAAAATATGGATTCAGGTCCCCTGCCCGTTTTTAATTGGATTGTTTTCTTCTTTTTTTTTTAAATTGAGTTGTATGAGTTCTTTTATATATTTTAGATATTAACTCTTTATTGGGTATATCATTTGGAAATATCTTCTCCCATTCGGTGAGTTGCCTTTTTATTTTGTTGATGATTTCCTTCACTGTACCATTTTGTGTTTGCTTTTGTTGCCCTTGTTTGAGGGGACAGATCCACAAAAATACTGCTCAGACCCGTGTCCGGGAGCTTACTGCCTCTGTTTTTCCCTAGCAGTTTTATGGCTTCTGCTCTCACATGTCAGCCTTTATTTGTTTTTCTCTGTGTGTAAGAAACCGGTCCAGTTTCATCCTTTTGCATGGAGCCGTCCAGTTTGCCCAGCACCACTTATTGAAGAGGCTGTCTTTTTCCCTAGTCGTGCACTCTTGCCTCCTTTGTCAGAGACCGGCCACGGAAGTGTGGACTGACTTCTGGGCTCTGTGTCCTGTCGGTCTTCCTGCCAGCGCCTGCTGTGTGGTCGCTGCAGCTTTGTGCTCTAGTTCGAAACCTGGGCTGGGGCGCCTGCAGCGTTGTTCTTGGTCCTCAAGATTGCTTTGGCCGTTCGGGGTCTTTTGGGTGTTTTTTTTTTTTTTTTAATGTTTTATTTATTTTTGATACAGTCAGAGACAGAGCATGAGAGGGGGAGGGGCAGAGAGAGAAGGAGTCACAGAACCGGAAGCAGGCTCCAGGCTCTGAGCTGTCAGCACAGAGCCTGACACGGGACACGAACGTGAGATCATGACCTGAGCCGAAGTCGGAGGCTCAACCGACTGAGCCCCCCAGGTGTCCCAAGGGTCTTTTGTGGTTCCATACAAATCTTAACGATGACTAGTTGTAGTTCTGCGGGAAAAAGCTCTTGGTATTTGGTAGGGATTGCATCAAATCCGTACCTTGCTTGAGGTAGGAGAGACATTTTAACAGTATTAATTGTTCCAATCCATGAACACAGTATATTTTCCATTTATTTGTGTCATCTTTAATGGTTTTCATCCGTGTTTTAAAGTTTTCATAGTACAGGTCTATCACATTCTTAGTGAAATTTATTCCTAGGGATTTCATTATTTTTGATGTAATTATAAATGGGATTTTTTTTTTTTAATGTTTATTTTTGAGAGAGAGACAGAGACATAGTGTCAGCAGGGGAAAGGCAGAGAGAGAGGGAGACACAGACTCCGAAGCAGGCCCCAGGCTCTGAGCTGTCAGCACAGAGCCCGACACGGGGCTTGAACCCACGGACTGTGAGATCATGACCTGAGCCGAAGCCGGACGCTCAACCGACTGAGCCACCTGAGCGCCCCAGGACTGTCTTCTTAATTTCTCTTTCTGGTGGTTTATTACTAGAGTATGGAACTGCAGCAGGTTTACATGTAGTTAATTTATGCGTATCTCACGACTATACTGAATTCATTTATTAGTACTAACAGGGTTTTGATGGAGTTGTGTGTTTTGACATCATATTTTGCACATCTTACTATTTTGTGTATCCTTGGATGAATTATTGTAGGTCTAGATGATTTGCTACTTTGCTTTTTTAATTTTCATACCAGCTGTGTATATGTTAACTAGAAAGGGTTTTCTTTTATATTTTTTTAATTTTTAGTTGTGGGCTTTTCTTTTCTGTTTAAAGAAGTCCATTTAACATTCCCTGTAAAGCCAGCTTGGTGGTGGTGAACTGCTTTAGCTTCTGCTTCTCTGGGAAACTCCTTATCTCTCTTCTAATCCTGAGTGGCAGCCTTGCCGGGTAGGATACTCTTGGTTCTAAGTTTTGGCCTTTTAGAACCATGAGCTACTCCCTTCTGGTCTGTAAAGTTTCTCTTTCTTTTTCTTTTGGAGAGAGAACGGGAGAGAGGGCAGAGAGAATATTAAGCAGACTCCACGCTCAGCGCAGAGCCCAGCACGGGGCTCTATCCCAGGACCCTGGGATCATGACCTCAGCCGAAATCAAGAGCCAGATGCTCAACTGACTGAAGCACCCAGGTGCCCCTGGCCTGTAAAGTTTCTGCAGAAAAATCATCTCCTAGTCTTAGGTGGGGGCTCCCTTGTACAAAAGCAGTGTTTGGGGGCACCTGGCTGGTTCAGTTGGTTAAGTGTCCGACTTCGGCTCAGGTCATGATCTCACGGTTCGTGGGTTCGAGCTCCGCATCGGGCTCTGTGCTGACAGCTAGCTCAGAGCCTGGAGCCTGCTTCTGATTTTGTGTCTCCCTCTCTCTGCCCCTTCCCCGCTCACACTGTGTGTGTGTCTCTCTATCTCAAAAATAAATGAACATTTAAAAAAAATTTAAAAATAACTTTTATCTCCTGATGCTTTTAAGATTCTCTCTTTAACTGTTGAAACGTTAATTATAATGTGTCTTGGTGTGGGTCTCTTTGGGTTCATCTCATCTGGAACTCTGTGCTTCTCTGATTTGATGTCTGTCTCTTCACCAGGTTAGAGAGATTTTCAGCCACTATTTCTTCAGGTATTTTTTCTTTTCTTTCTTTCCTTCTTTTATTATTATTATTTTTTAATTTACATCCAACTTAGCATATCGTGCAACAGTGATTTCAGGAGTAGATTCCTAATGCCCCTCACCCGTTTGGCCCCTCCCCCTCCCACAACCCTCCAGTAACCCTCTGTTTGTTCTCCATAGTTAGGAGTCTTTTATGGTTTTGTCCCCCTCCCTGTTTTTATATTATTTTTGCTTCCCTTCCTTTATGTTCATCTATTTTGTATCTTAATGTCCTCATAGTAGCGAAGTCATATAGTATTTCTCTGTCTTTCTCTGACTGATTAATTTTGCTTAGCATGATACCTTCTAGTTCCATCCATGTGGCTGCTAATGGCAAGGGTTCATTCTTTCTGACCGCCGAGCAGTGCTCCACTGTGTGTCTGTAATGCCACTCAGGTAGGTGTCCGTCCCTTCCTCCCTCTCCTCCCTCGGGGAGCCCTGTGCCGTGAACGTCGGTGTGCACGGGGTTGCTCCAGAGGCCCCTGGCCACCCTCATTTATAAAATTCTTTTTTGGGGGAGCTTCTTGGTGCCTCAGTCAGTTGAGTGTCCAACTCTTGATTTTGGCTTAGGTCATGATCCCCGGGTTGGGGGATCAAACCTCCATCGGGCTCCACGCTAAGTGTGAAGTCTGCTTGAGGTTCTCTCTCTCTGTCTCTCTTTCTCTCTCTCTCTGTCTCTCTCTGTCTCTCCCCCCTCCCCTTCTCTTCTCTCCTCTTTCCCCTCTCCCCTGCTAGTGCACACTCTTGCTCTCTCAAAAATAAAAATAAATAAAAAATAAAATATTATTTTTTGGGGGTGTCTGGGTTGGTCAGTCAGTTAAGTGTCCGACTCTTGATTTTTGGCTCAGGTCAGATCAAGCCCCGCATTGGGCTCCATACTGGCTCTGGAGCCTGCTTAAGATTCTCTCCCCCCCCCCCCCCCGCACCCTTCCCCTGCTCACGCTCACTGTCTCTCAAAAAAAAAATAAAAGAGAGGAAAACTTCTTTTTTATTTCTGCTGGTTTAGCGGGTGACGCACAGAACCCCGTCTTCCAGCTTGCTGCCCCACTTTGCGTCTCCCGATCTCCTGTGGATTCCCTGTAGTGTGTTTTCCATTTCAGTTACTGTATCCTTCAGCTCAGATTCTTTGTTACATTTTTATCTCTTGGTCGAAGCTCTCACTGTGTTCATCCCTTCGTCTTCTGAGTTCGGTGAGCATCCTCATGGTCAATGCTCTGAACTCTATCTGGCAGATGGCTTAACTCTGTTTCACCTCGTTCTTTTTATAAGGTTTTGTCTTATTATTTTATTTGGAACATATTCCTCTGTCCCCTCATTTTGCTCGACTTTCTGTAGATCAGTTACGCCTCCTGGTCTGGAAGGAGTCGCTTTGTGCAGAAGGTGTCCCGGGACCTGGGAGCACGAACCGCCCTGGTCACCCGGGGCCGTCCCCCTCCGCTGTGGCCAGGTTGCGGTGGCGCGGGCACACTGGTGTGGGGGCGGCCGGCTGCGGGACGTCCTGACACGGTCCGGCGTGTGGGGCTGGTCCCCCGCACAGATGCGGGGCTGCCGGGCGTGGCGGCGCTAGGTTCACGCTGGATTTGAAGTGTATGTGTTCATTTATTCTAGAAACCTGTACACCCGATGTGGGGCTTGAACTCACAGCCCCGAGATCAGGAGTCCTGTGCCCCTCTGACTGAGCCAGCCACACACCCCAGTATGCTGAGTTTTACACGAGAGCAATATTTACCAAGCATCTTCGGAGAATTTCATTAGGAAAAAAGTGTATTTACCATATCAGAACTTAGGCTTTATTTATAAAACTAGAACGACTGATTGTCCTTTGCCTTCAGGTAATCTCTGACCAACGGCGGCCTGAGTCTTCCTCCAGCCCCACCGTCACTAACAGGGTCACCTTGGACACGCCCTTAGTTTCTTTGCCCGTCAGTCCTGGCATCCGTAAAAGGTAGCTGATAATAGTGCCTGTTTCATAGGCTTCCTGATCTTTAAAGTTGAACCTCAGACAGTGCAGGGGTTGGAGACTGACCCCTTCCACGCCCTGTGCAGTTGAAAAGCAGTTGTAACTTTGGACGCCCCCCCACACTTAACTGCCAGTGGCCACGTGTTGGCCGGAAGCCGTACAGATAACACACACCACGGGCGGACACGCAGCTTGTGTACAGATTACGTGCGGTGCTCTTACGGTAAAGGAAGGTAGAGGCGGGGAAATGTTACCGAGGAAGTCCTAAGAGAAGATGCACTTACAGCACTGAACGGCAGCCGGTCTACGTGTAAGCGGGCCCGCTGTCCAAGGGTCAGCTGTGCGTGAGCACGCGTGAGTTCTCCCAGGAGCTCCTTGCACGGAGCGCGTAGCAGATGGTGCTGTTGGAACCAGCCCCCTCCCTCCCCCTCGGTCTCTCTCCTGCTCTGTGTCACTCTCTCCTGTGTCCCAAGCACGGTACTTCCTTCCCGAGGACAAGAGTTTCGTATGCATGCTCCGACGGCCAGTCACCTTGTCTAGGAAATCGGCCTCACAGTGGCGGTCCTGATGCTCTCCTCCTGCACACGGCTGGGGACTCTGATCATGCCGGACTGATTCGTTTAACCAGGGTCCAAAGTCTTTATCCCGAACCACTGAAATCTGCATTCACCGTAATGAAAAGGAAGGTGGGCTGAAGCCGACGACAAGGAGTTCTAGCCTCTCTTCTAAGACGACGACTGCTCGTTACCATTCCGTGCACCTCCGCCTTGCGTGATGGTAGGCGCGGGGAGCTGCAGGTGTGAGGCCCGTGTCGATAAGCCTTGGTTCTGTGGTGCAGTGGCCTTGCAGACCAGAGAAGCAGGATTCTGGTTCAGCGTCGTTAGGTTGATTAGCAGATGGAGATGCTTAGGTAGGGGAGTGTCACAAGGCAAAGAAACGGAGGATTTTCGAACCTGAAAGCTAGGAGTTATTTGTCCAACCCCCTTTCCAGGTGGAGCAGGGGAGGCACGGGGCCCAGGGTGGTGTGAGGGGACGTGGGCAGGGCCGGGCTCACCTTGTGCGGGGTGCGCGCTGCTGGATGAGGCAGAGCGCGGCGGAGGGCCGTTCGGTGACCGTCCTCACCGAGGGCTGCTGTGCTGGGTCCACTTTGCTCCCTCCTGGACCCTTAGGGTAGAGGAGAGCTGTCTCAGACAGATGTGTTCAGGGATAGATTTGGGGGGAAACACGAGGGGGAAAGAACATTCTCTGACCCCCAGATGGTGGGAGGCTACCTTCATCATGAGAGATGGAAGGTAGAAGAAAAGGAGAGGCAGAGCGTGTCTCCAGAAGCCTAGGGAAAGGCCTCTCGGAAGAGCAGCGTGGGGCCCACACTTCCCTGGCCTCAGCCAGACTGCGGCCGCGTCACCTGCCCCGGCTCTGCCTCCTGCCGCCTGCGCCTGCGGAGTCGTGGCGGTTGGGAGTTGTCCCCTCCGGTCCTGCAGGCCATTACGGAGCTGTATGCAGAGGGGACGCCCGACTCCACGAGGTCCGCCCCCTCGTCCGCTGCGCAGCAACGGCAGCGGCTCCTTCGCCCCGCGAGGAGGAAGGGTTGTTTGAACGGCGCACCGGGCGGGCCGTTGGGACTCTCTGGTGGTCGCAGGAGGCGTGGCCTCACTGAGGTCCCTGCCGTGCCAGAGAAATGCGTCACGTGCGTGTGCCGGGTGGGCCCGGGACAGAACCGGGGGCTGGGTCGGGAAGCCCAGGTGACTGGTGAAGGTGGCCCTGGAGAGGGGTCTGAGCCGTGACCTCCTCCATCTTGTTTTTAGTGACTCTTCTGACCACAGCCAGACCCCCCCCCCAGGTGTTCCCACGTCTCGTCCCCCGGTCCCCCCGTCCCCCGGCACCTGCTGGCACCTTCCGCTTCACGTACTGAAGGAGACATTGTTGAGGGGACGAATTTCTCAACCTATTTTCAACGTCTTTCCTGAGTCAGTAAATCCTCGGAGAGTGGATAGATGGCTGACAGTCAAACCTGCTTGACAGATCATGATTATATTTGGTTCATGGCTGACTGGCCACTTTCAGGGCGTGTAACTGGCCACTAGTGAAGTTTTTAAAGAGGCATCTTCTGCACTGTTTGAGCAAATCTCAATTTAATTTAAACTGGATGTATGTCCAGTGTCTCCCAGTGAAAAAACCCAATGGAAGCATTGGAAGCATCTTAAATTTATAGGTTTATTGAACAGTGTTGATATTTCTCCACTAATCTCATTTTCTTTATTTAAAAATTTTTATTATGAAGTCAAATATATTTTTATAGAGAAATTAAATATGTATATATAAGTGAAAAGCAAATGGTTTAAATTTAATGTGTATTGATGTGTTTATTTGATCATATTGAGTGAATTCAAAGAACTTTACGATGCAAAATTCCCTGAAGAGCAGGATGTAATCTGTGTTTAAAAATAAAAGTCTTAAAAATTGATCGTTTTCCCTCAAGAGCCAAATACATGAGCCACGCTTTGATTCTGATCTGTCGTCATCAAAACTAAATTTTAGATTCAGTAGATGGTTTGCAGTTTGTCATTCTGTTAAGCCGTGTCGTGTGCACTTAGAAGGCGCAGGGTGGGCCGACCTTCTAGAAGCCTGCGCAGCCGTCCTTGGAGAGGTGCTCCCGTGTTTCCAGCGCGTCTTCCTTCTGCTCCCCCCCCCCGTGTGCCCTCGCCTCCTTCTCCTCTGCCCCCTCTGCCATCCTGGCCACTTCCCACTCCCCTCCTCCTTGTCTGCCCCCCCGCATTCTGCTTCCTGCAGGGAAATCCAGCGCTCCTTCCCACCTGCCTCTGCCCCCTTCCCTCTGTGACTTGGGGGGATGGCACTGACGAGGAGGGGGGGTCTCCAGGCGTTGGGATGGGTGCATGGAGAGGCCTCGTGCTCCTCTCTCTTCCCCTCAGCTGGCACCGAACCTAACGTTTGCTGAGACCCGACCCACGCTGGGCTTAGGGGGGACGCCGTGGGGCTGTCCTCTGGCAGGTCTCTCCAGTGCGGGGAGAACACCAGCGCGCTCTTGCTTCCGTGAGAAGGGGTCCGGTCCTCAAACGTAGGATTGCACCCACCACCTAGTTCAAACCTGAGGCTCTGTGACTTCACCCTTGTCGAAATAAGAGAGGTGGAGCTGGCACTAGAGTCAGGCGTAAGCACCCACAGCTGGCGTACCCTGTTTAATTATTTTATTTTCTGAAAAGTTAGTGTATTTACTTAGAGAGCACGAGCGGAGAAGGTGCAGGACAGGGAGAGAGAGGGTCTTCCACGGGTTCCACATGGTCAGCACAGAGCCCCACGCGGGGCTTGATCTCACAGACCATGAGGTCATGACTGGAGCCACACCCAAAGCTGGACGCGTACCCGACTGAGCCGCCCCTTTTAACATGCACTTAAGGAATAAAGCCAAGTACAGTCTTAGCTGTATTGTAGCTGGAAAATTCTAATTGCATGCTATTATGATTTTTAACCAGAATAAATTAGATACAGCTTCTACAGGACATAGTTTGCTATTCCTGACACTCCAGAACCATTAATACGTCACTAAACCACCATATGTATTTTTGAAATTAACAATTATGTATTGCAACAGGCTATACCTTCTTCAAAATACAGTATTCAGGAGTCATTTTTATGACCGGAGCCAATGTCCTTTCAGTGTATTTGAATGCCTCTCTGAAGGTGATTATCGAATGCATTCAGCTGGAGTTCCCCGCAGAAGTCGGTCTGGGTGGAAGCCATGTGCTCTGGGGAGAGTAACCGTCTGGTGGGAGGTGTTTGCGGCTTGCACGTGCTAATCCTTTTTTCCCACCCGGGGTTTTGAATCTTTCCTCAGGTTGAATGTGTTCCTTCTGAGAATTATTTTAGGAGATGCCTCTCTCTCTGTAGGTGGGAGCATTTGTCTTGGGTTTAATTGAAAAGCGCTTTCTGTTCGATGTTGAAAAGAAAACAAACTCTAAGTCAAATGCGTTTCGTTGGAGGCAGAGCTGTTCCAAAGCCGTTCGGCACACCGGGTGTTTCTGAATTAGGAGCGCCCGTCCTCCCGGAGCCGGCTTCCCGGCTCTCCACGCAGGTCTGCTGTGTGAGCTTAAAGGGAGGCCCGGCTCACCCGAGGCGCACGTATTAGCTGTTTATTTAGCGTGAGCACATGCCCGGAGCTCGCGTTTCCGACCAGCCCGGGCCGCGCGCACAGTGCCGCCGCCGCCGCCTTTTGTACTTTATTAAATCTCTGTCAATTATAAATATCAAGGTTTTACATTAATGTCAAGATAGTGCATCAAAAATTCATGGAATATGTGACTTTTTCCAAGGGTATTTAATACTTAATGCATTCGTGTCATTTTTCTTCCCGGAGATATTGACAGGTTTTATTAAGTGTTTGTTAGGGAGATTTCATTTTTATCAAGGGACTATAAAGAGAAGCTGCATGCTAAATCAATTTTTTAAAGCCGGAATATTGTTCCTTTTTTCATCTCCAAACTCTTGTAATCCATAGGTTTTATTTAAATTTCTTCTTGGTTTATTTTTGTTTTATGTGAGTGATCGTTCAAGACAGAACTTTAATAAGGATCGAATATGCTGACGGTAGTGCTTTTTAATTTCCTTAAGCAGGGCTCCCGGGCCCGTGCAATATGGTAAATTCTTCAAAATGTCATACTTACATATTTAGCAATATTACTTCTTTTTATTGAAGCCAAACAAACGATTTTAGATATTAATCTTTCCCAAACGCCGTGATTATTTTGTACTGGATACAGTATTACTGCGCCTCATCTGGAATACCTCCTTTTGGCAGAAAGGGGAACGGAAGAGCCCTTCACTGGGCTGCCTGTTGGCATGAAGGAACAGGAATCCTCTTTTAAAAGGGAGCCCTTGGGGGCCTCCAGTCGACGCTGAGCGACAGCCACTGGTTGTTTCTCCAGCTTCAAATATTTAGAGTGTTCGAGAAGGTGAAAATAGCAGTCATTCCATAAAAACTGCAGAAAATCTGTGGCTGGTTTCTCTCCCTTGTCTTTTTGGGGGTGAGAAGTGAGCAGGGAGTCCGCGCTTTGGCAGGACCCCTGGCTTGGCCTCCTTGGGCCCCTGTGCCCAGGAGACTCCGTCGGGGCCGTCATTCTGACACGGCCGTCCTCACCCGTCCAGGTGGCATCTGCCCACGTGTGTCTCCGGGGCAACTACAGCCCACACCGGCCACGAAGAGTCAGCGCTCGGTTTGACGCTTTTGCTTTTAAAGTCATGATAAAACCGTCAGGAGATTTTGCCCCGTAAGGTGAGGGATGTTCAGTGATCCTTCTGTGACCTTAGAGACTTTTCATCTAAGAACGTTTTAGGAACTTTGAAATGAATAACGCCAGGTTAAACGTAATGTTCGAAGATGTATTTTTAAGCCCTAACTTGGTCTTCAGGAAAAAAAAAAAAAGACTATGTTTTTACAAGAAGAAAAAATGATTCTGTCCGGAGCTTCACACGTGTTTGCAATAGTTATTTTTTTTTAACTCTTGATCATTTTTTTTCAGAGCATGTGAAATTATTTCTTTTCAAACGTCAGTGTTTTTCACGTGCAAATCAGTTTCGATATTTGAATGTTTCAAGATCCTTGTAAAATTCTTACGCAGTCCTGAAGAGGTAGGGTCGGTTGTTTTAGAAGCCAGGTCTTGCTTGAGTTAATCTGAAACAGTAGTTCTTCTAGATAAGCCCAGCTTGGGTTTAGGGTAAGTTGCTGTGGAGGCCTTAACTTACCCAGGGAAACAATTCAAGGCCTCCGCGCTCTAACCTGTTCTGCCACGACGCCAGTAGGTGGCGGTGGTGTTACGGTGGTGAGAGCCCCGTTGAAGTGGAAGTTATTTGCCTTTCTCCGTAGTGTCAAATTAAATTTTGCTTCAGTATAACTGTTAAGTGCATGTGTTCTGTGGCTGCATAGCTTTTTATACCAGAATTACGTACAATCGGCAGACCCTAATTTTTAAGCACATAAGAACAATTATTTCTCAGAGTCTCCAAATATTATGTAACCCTACAGCCAAAATAATCATCGCAATTAATCTGAAGAAAGCAGTGGTGTATTTTTTTTTTTTTCCCTGAGTTGTCTTTACGACTTCATCAGGACTGTGAGCACGAACTTGTTTTCGGTCAGAAAGGTATGTACCTAGGAGGAAGGGAGACGTTCTGGAGGGTTAACTTTCCATCTGTCTGGTCTTCCAGGAGGACGTCTTTTTTTAATAAGGTTGCAGAATCAAAAGCCATTTCAGGGTCTTGGAGTGTTGGAAGGTTCTGGCTCCAGTCGTTTTGACATTCCGCATTCCAAATTTGAAAATTGTCATCTCTTCTCTCATTCAGGAAGTCAGACTTTCTCAGGAGGGCGGATCAAATTCTTAATACCTCTGGGATTTAGCGTTGGAATTTACAGCTTTCAAAATACCACCGTGCATTCCACAGTTTAAGTGAATTAAAATATTTTAAAATAACAAAAACAGCGGTGCTTCCCACCTGCCTAGAGTTTGGAAAGCCCTGCGGGGTCCTCCACAATCGGGAAGATCATTCCTTGTGAGGTGTCATTGTGTTGTGAGTGACCGGGAATCCGGGGTGCTTCCCTCGGCCCCCGGTCTGTGGAGGGGCATTTCGCCTCTGCGCAGTCTGTCCTTTTGTGAGGAGGGACCCGAACGGTGTCATCCGTGTGAATGGAAAGCGTCCTCAGGAATCGGGAATCTCACTACTGTAACCTTGCACTCCGTGACAAAAAGAGGGCGGAAACTTCCTGTCTCTGGGATTCTCGCATCTTTCTTCCCAAGGGTTGACCACGGGCCTGGGAGGGGTGGTTGTTTTGTATTTTGTTTTTAACCGAAAGAGGAAATCCCCATCTGCCTCCAGCAGCCGGAAAATTCCTCTGGGCAACGTGTGCTTTCATATAGCAACTTAAAAGACATCGTCTTTAATTTCACTTTTGTTGCTACACCGTTTCAAGATTCCACGAGTGTAATTTTCTATTGTGACTTTTCTTCCAAAGGGTTAACCGCAGGCCAAGAGCGCAGGGGGGAAGGCAGGCACCTGGGGGCTGACGCCCAGTTGGCAGCCTTTTGTGATCTATAATTTGCCTAAAACTGCGCACGGAGCACAAGCTTTTGTTTTCTAATTGATTTACGGTTGGAGCCACTTCTCCCTCGTCCCCCCCTGTCCTGCGCGGTGCCAGCGAGCACAGCTCTGCGAGCCATGATGAATGGCCGTGCACTTGCCATGCTAATGCGCCAGGAGTAGAAAGCGCGTGCCGCACGGGGCCCGCGTCACCAGCGCCGCGGAGCCGCGGTGGTCGGGATCGCCCTGCGCTCCTCCGGCCGCATTTAACTGCAGGCCGCCTCCGGGCTGTGACCGAACCTGGAGATGAGAATTATCCCGTCGCAGTTTCTTAGCGGAGACAAAGTTTCTGAACGCTCGCAGGGTCCGAGGCGGGACGAGGGGATGGGAAACGTATCCTCGTGAGCGTGAAGTTGTGGATGTTTCCGCCAAATGGTCTTTTGTCCAGGAAAAAAAAAAAAGGAGTCAGATTTCAGTCTCTGTTTCATCCTTGTCTTGTCTGTAAAATTTAGAATTGCACAAAACTTATTTTTCTCGATTTTTCTGCACTTGAGCCGCATTTACCACGCCCGTGATTCATCCGAACATCAGTTGATTTCCGTCCAAACGATTTAAGTCAGAGGTAAATGAAAGAACCTCCAATTTATTAGAGCGCCTTTAGTTGTTCCTTTTTCTCCACGCGAGCAGGGACTTGACGCTCTCAGCAGGGGAGCGCCGCGTGTCCGGGTGGAAGGGACCGAGGAAGGCCGGCACAGACACCTCCCTCCGGGGGCTGCCGGTGTCCGTTTGGGTCACATCCCCAGGGCTTCGGGGCGCCTGCCTCTCTGTGAAGGCGGTCCACCTTAAATTTCATTTTTGTGTGGCGTCTGTGGGTTCTCGAATCGAAACACGAAGAGGCAGATTTACGGCGGCTGCCGGGCACAACAGATTAAGTTGACAGTGATGTATGGGAGCATGATGGCGCGATGATCCCTCAGCCGCGCGGCTGGACGCCTCCTGCTTCATTTGGCTCGTTAGGATCTGTTAGGCAGCTAAATAATGAAATTCTGCTGACTGATTTCTGTTTTCCCTTTTTCTATTTTCACCTCTGCTTTCTGGAACTTCGCATTCCCAGACCCATCCTCATGCCAACAAACTGCCCTTGAAGGATGCTTTCACTTACGAGGACTACAGGTTGGTCGGGGGGGCGTGTGTGTGTGTGTGTGTGTGTGTGTGTGTGTGTGTGGTGTGTGCGCCTCTTTGGCATTTGTTGTGTAGTGTGTGTGTGTTGGGGGGGGTGGTTCCTAACTGATCCGGGGACCTTGGAAGTGGGAAGTACTTAAGTAGCAAGTGCCCTGCTGTGACCGTGTCCAGCCCCAGACAGGGGTCTTGCAGCGGCTCTGATGGGCAGTCGGGGTGCGGGGTGGGCGGAAGTGGTCCTCACCCTGTGGGGGAGGGGGGATTAGCCGAGGTGATCCTGGAGACCAGCATTAGTGTGGGGTGGTCATGAGGATTCAAATAGACTCTTGTGGGGGCTTTTCTTTTTTTTAACAAAACGATTTAATTGTACAACATGATAAAAAATAGCTTGCCACATTTTGTTGACTTCTGGGAGAGGATTTCTGGTCAGAAAGGAGTTAGGTGGTTTGCCTCTCACTGAGGCTCAGTACAGGTGCAGAGTCAGCATGGGGGGGGCCTGGGGGCGAGGGTCTCGGCCAGGGTGAGGCCCTCCTTCCGGACATTGCCCCCTGGGGCATCCCCCCTTAGCCCTCACCCCTGGAGTGTTCTCTCCGGCCTTCCCCCTTCAGGTTCCCCCTTCCTGCCCTCAGCCTCAGGTTGAATGTTGAGCGACGGTGCAGGCGACATCGCCCACCGCAGGACTCAGGAGGAAGTTTCCAGATTGGCGCCGAGCCTGACAGACCGCCGCTTCTGGCTGAGTCCTTGCTGCTCGGGGCCCTGAGCCGGTCCTGCCGTAATCCGCCCTTCTCTGCCCGTCACAGGTGGGCAGTCTCCTCTGTTATGACTCGACAGAACCAGATTCCCACGGAGGACGGCTCCCGGGTGACCCTGGCGCTGATCCCCTTGTGGGACATGTGCAATCACACCAACGGCCTGGTAAGGACCCCTCTGGGCTGTGTTACATGCGGGGGTGGGGGCGGGGTGGTGACTAAGCTTTACCGTGGACGCTCCGCCTGCTAGCCAGCCCGCTTCCTGCCCCCCTGCACACAGAACCAGCGGGGCACCCTGCGATCCCCCGCAGACAGAAGCTGGTGTTTTTCTCTCTGCGTTTGCTTAATCCTGAAAACCGGGAACCAGACTCTTCCTCCACTTGCAGAAACCGCAGTGAACGGCGCTGGTTTGCTAAACCATAATTCCAGCCCAGACACTCATGCTCTTATCTTATTAAACCACAGACTAAACCAAAGTTTCTTTTTCTTCCTCTCCTTAAAATGCTGATTTATTGGAGGAAAAAACCACCACTTTCTTCTCTCTGGTTTTTCCTTGTACGTTCCTTGTTTTCTTTCTCTGCTGACTGCAGTCCCAGTTATGCGCCTTCTCTGAGTCCTTCCTGTTCCCTCGCCTTCACCTGGCACGGCGACGCATGCCCGGCCACTTGTTAACCTGCTTCTGTCCCAGAGAAGGGGCTGGTGTCCCCGGTGCTGGGGCATCGGCCCTTGGCCCTGAGTGTGGGGCTGGCATCCTCCGGCGTGGGAAGCCCCGGGTAGGACACATTAGGGAAACAGGGAAATTTTATGATGACTGTTGATGGTGACACGTCAGAGGGGGAAGCCTAGCAGGCCGGCTCCCTGTCCCTCCGTGTTCCTTGGACCCCCGGCGACAGCCAAGACCCACACGCTCTCTGTGCTCAGATGGTTGTCTGGAAACGCTTCCCGACGTCAGGATCCGGAACTGTGATCAACCTGAGGGTATTCTGGATTTTTCAGCATCGTACTAGCACACTGGCGTGGTGTTACTTTTTGCTCATCTTTCCTCAAGGTCTGCTTTCTTTGTGCGCATCAGCAGTAGTGCAAATAGGCCTTAAGATGCTGTCAGTGAGTGTTGCACTTCTGACTCCACAAAGTGGCCAGAACACAGGTAGCTTGTGCCAGATGCTTCCCGACGGCCTGTCCCCGCGCTGACGTGGGAGGTCGGACAGCAAGTGACGCTTGTAAATCGTGGGGAAGGAACGGTTTCTCTCCTATAATTACATTTCTGCCTGAATTTAGACTTTCTTAATTTTAAGGAACAGCCTATTTTATTTATTTTCATTAATGAATAAAGGTTTTCATTCTTTTTCTGGGTTTCCCCCCCTTTCAGAGCTATTTTAAACTGGTTATAAGATTGAAGTTTTCAAAGTTTTCAGAATGCTTTTAATATTTGACTATAGCATTTTCCTTTTTGTTTCACTAGGTTAGGTCATTAGTTTTCAGACCTGACTGACCATTAGAGTTTTTTTATTTCCAGAATTTGAAAAAGTACACCCGGCATTGTAAGCAAACAAAACCCCTTAACCAGTGAGATGCCTCTGCCGCAGTAAAATGTGCGGGCTCCCTGCCCCCGCCAGCCCCCTGCCCCACCAGCCCCCGGCCCCGCCAGCCCCTGGCCCCCGCCAGCCCCCGGCCC